>OX387716.1:50591729-50758365 GCA_947577245.1 Andrena bucephala | reverse complement strand
GTATTTTTAACCCTTCGTTGACACACCTCTTTTTTCGATCAACTTTAACATACCTGGGTGGCTCACACACAGAGCAATTTTGAATGACTGCCATTCTCATCCAAAGAATCCAATCATTATGAAAAAAATCATGGGTCAATTTCAAGGTCTCTAGAATATATTCCAATAATTTTTTTATTTAAATTTTATCACAGCTTTTGTAAAATAATTCTAGATTACCACATGTCGAGAAAAAACGAAGAAAATCTTTAAAAAATTGTAACTTTTACAAATTTCAATATTAGAAGCTAAAAATCTACAGAGTTGATGTTCGGATATAATATTTACCGAGAAAAATTGTTTATAAGTCGGCATTGGAAAAAGGTATTTATTTTGCATATAAAAGGTTCAGAGCGTCAAAATCAGCTTATGGGTGGTTCACACCCAGAGAGTCAACGAAGGGTTAAACTTATTTCGTGCCGAGGCTTTCGCTTATATCGAGACTTTACTGTACAATATCTTCTTTTACTGTGCCTGCTTTTCTTTTCTAATATATGTTTTTATTATTTCTATGTATGTACAACGTGTTACTGATTAGTGATTCTTTACGTGCAGGCAACGATTGAAAATAGCAGCGTGCCTCACGGTAGGTCAGGGCACCGTGGCGGAAGCAGGTACGCGTGCAGGTACCTCGTACGACGAAACACTTCCAAGCACATCTGCTGCGTATGAGTTTCCTACGGACAGAATACACGAGGAAGACGTAGGAAATTTTCAAGACTTCCCAATTATCGAAGGAATTGTAGAGCAAGTACATTTCGATACGGACGCGGAAGATATTTTAGAAGAAATACATTTCAACGCGGACGAAGAGGAAATTGTGGAACAAGTGCATTTCGAGTCGAATGAAGAAGAAATTGCACAAGAAATAGATTTGGACACAGACAGGGATGAGATACATTCCGTAAGAGACATCAACGAAGAAATGAATCAAGATGTTGGAAGTGATGCCGATTACTGGGTGGTTGAAAATCCAGAACCAGAACAGCCGGAAAATTCAATTTCAGAAGGAATAGACTTCGTTGATTTTCCGTATGTTTTCGAACAGATAAAAAATCTTGGAAAACATTCGACTATAGGCTGTGGCATCGAACATTTCGAAATAATTACATGTCAACGGAATGGACTGGAAAATGTCTATTATGTACAGTGCAAAATGTGCGAATACACAGAGCGCATATCCTGTCTTCGGAAGAGTGATGCCACTATGGATATCAACCGCGCCGCTGTTGCCGCAACAATGATGACGGGCGGCGGATATAATCAACTGGAGGACATAATGCCTGCCGTGAACGTGTCCTGTATGACTAAAAGGATCTACGAGAACTGTCAAAACGACCTAATCGATGCCCTCGAAGTGGCCGCACAACGCGAAATGGAAGATGCTGGAAAAGAGGAAAAAGCATTAGCTATAGCAAGAGGCGACGTATATCCAGAATCCGGTGTACCCTTTATCCCAGTTGTCGCAGATGGTAGCTGGATGAAAAGGTCGTACCGCGGAGGAGATTACAATTCTCTTTCTGGCGTAGGAGCCATCGTGGAATATCACACGAAGAAAGTGCTGTACATTAGCGTGAAGAGTAAATTCTGCCTGACTTGCCAAATTGCAGGTACGAAGAAGAAAGAACCGCGCGAGCATCGTTGCTTCAAGAACTGGGGTCATAATCAGAGTTCAACCGGCATGGAGAGTGTTGCTATTGTCGAAGGTTTCAATTGCAGCATAGATATGCACGGCCTAGTGTACTCTATATTAGTTGCCGATGGCGATAGCAGTGTGTACAAGAAGATATTGGACAGTGATCCATATAAAAACTACATGGTGCAGGTACGAAAAATAGAATGCACCAATCACCTGCTACGCAATTTCAGTAAAAAAATTAACGAAATCGCAACAAAAGGCCGCGATAAAGACCTAAGAGCTGTCGTAAAGAATAATGCTCTCCGCCTGCGTACTGGTATAAAGAAAGCTGCAGAATACCGGTTGCAAGAAGAAATAACACTCGAGGAACGAATAAGAAATTTGAAGGAAGACTTGACGAATGTACCGAGTCACGTTTTCGGTGAACACAAGGAGTGTCAGAAGTTAGCATACTTCTGTAAGAAATACTCTGATCCAAACAGAGAGGACTACGTACCACTGTTGAGAGAAGCTGGTATTTATCAGAGTATCGAAGAAGCGATGCAGCCACTTTTCCCTAAAGTTGACAGTTTGCTGCACGGTCTAAATAACAATGCTGTTGAAAGTTTTAATAATATCATTGCCAAATTCATCGGAGGCAAAAGGATAAACTTTGGACGAGGGGGCTCGTATCAGGGCAGAGTCTCCGCTGCAGTCGTCCAATATAATACAAAAGAGGCGTTTAGCAGATTGAGTACGGCAATGGATAAAGAGCCGCCAACCATGGTAAGAAAGCTGGAAGGACGTCGGAAGCGTGCAGCAGAAAAAGCAAGGGAATATAAAAAAGAAGCGAAAGCATCCTCCTTCCGAAATAAAAAACAATCGTGAGACCAGGATTACGGTCCCAGCGCAGAAAAACCAGACATGGAAGAGACAGTATACTCTTCCGAGTGTGAAAGGCACGCGGCTATACTCCATGACTGGCAAAGGATGCGATGCGAGATCGAAGAGGACACTCGCAATCAGGCGAATAGCGAAAAGTGGATTAGTTATAGAGAAAAATTATTAACTGCATCCAATTTCGGCAAGGTATGCCGAGTACGAAAGACTACACCACGGGCAAATACTGTGAAGAGTATAATGTATCCGCAACTCCAAAATTTACGTTCTCTCGTATACGGAAGGGAAAATGAGGCAAACGCCTTGAGACAAATGGAAGAAGAATTAGGGATCCATATTCTACCGTGTGGCCTCTTCATCGACGACACTGTGCCTCACTTAGGTGCAACTCCTGACGGCCTCGTGGACAGTGATAAAATCGTCGAAGTAAAGTGTCCTGAATCGGCCAAGGATTTATCACCTACTGAAGCAATACAGCAACTTGGTAATATTAGGCGTATTTTCAAGGGTAATGAAATGAATAAAAATCATTATTACTATTATCAAGTGCAAGGACAATTGCACATAACGAAAAGACAACGGGCCTATTTTTATTTATGGACGCCAAAAGGAATGAAGGTTACAACAGTATCGAGAGATGATCGATTCTGGGCAACAGAGATGGAAGAAAAACTGAGCAAGTTCTATGAGGACTGCATGTTGCCAGAAATTATAGATAGTAGATATAATCGACAACAGCCGATTAGAGAACCTCCGTACATACAAAAAGGAGGGGCAGGTACGAGTACACAAGAAACTACATAAAACGATAGATGGCAACATCACGATAGCACCGGTGAGTGCAATCAGCGCATATGAAGAGCTGTCGAATAAGCAATTGCGATCCAAAGTGACTATTGCACCGGCGAGTGCATCCAGCGCATATGAAGAGCTGTCGAATTCACATACGATTCATACGCTGAGTTTTGTTCATGTTTGCGCCAGAGTGGACACGACTAGAACAGACGAAAATGTTCGCGAACACTGTTTTTGTTCGTGTTCGCCTTGGTGGAGACCCGGGGTAAGCTAATCTACTGGACTGGGCTGCGGAGGCTACCTTCGTAGCCCAGCCCTCTGTTTCTTTAAAGGGTTTCAGAAAGCACGAAACTCCACGACGAGGGACAAGGTGTCGGGGGACTGCCACCGCGGCCTGGATACGCGTTCCCGAATTCCCCGTCAGTGCTACGACAGAGTAGCAGTCCGCAGTGGAGCGCGGACATACGTGGAACCGCTTCTCTAGCCCTGTTGGCGTGGATCTTGGCTCCTCCCCAGTTTGTGCAAACCAAGAGGTCCGCGTCGACAGGTGGACAGCAGCCGGGAAATGGCATCTCCAACCACCAGTCGGACAAGCGGTGCGACTGCTTGGATCGGCTGGAGGAGATGTCGCGGAGACGGGAGCGTTAACAGGACGCACAGGACGGTCCCCTGGGTCAGTACCAGAAGCCACGAAGAGGAATGGGGCCATCTGAAAGCCAAGGCCTGAGAGAGGGAGAAGAGGACAAGAAGCCCAGAAGAAAGAAAATGCAGACGAGCTGGGGTGCTGGGCAGATTGATCGGGGAATGGGCCGATAACATGCTCATGAGCTGTGATCCCCTGTTATCGGTTCCGTCCCGCCTTTCCGTCTTCACGGTTCTTTGAGCTCCAACGAATTCTCTCAAATGAAAGTAAATGTTAATGCTTCTCCGTCTCTTTTGCATGGCATCCGGAGCCGTGAAGGGATTGAAGTCTCAAACTCGTACGGCCACCGGAAGGACATCGAGGACGAGTCCCTGGGGGAGAGGGTCGACCGCGACCAAAGATTCGACGAGGAGGACGGAACGTCGCCGAAGCAGTGGAGACGTCGTCGGACGTCCTTCTGGGGGAGGCTGCCTGCAAACGAGGCAGCGCTGGAGTCTGCACGGGGTTCCGGAGGCTGCACGAAGGAGGATGCAGCGTCGGAGCGTTGGAGTCGACGTGGGACGTTCCAGAGTGGAGTTCCAGGGACGTCGCGTGACAGGAAGCTGCAGAGTTCCAGAGACGTCGCGGGACCAGAAGTTGGAGCGTTTCGTCGTGGCAGATCGAGAAGTCCCGTTGTACCCACGCCTTGCTCAGGGTTTTTCCGTGGTTTTCCCCTGAGCGAGAAGGCAAATGCCGAGGCGGATGTCGGAAGAAGCCACGGGGCTGCACGACCACTTCTTCAGGCAGGGGTACGAAGATTCCGAAGAGGATTCAATGCGGCCGAGATGTCCGTTCTTCCAGAGGGGAGAGCAGTGTTGCGAGCACCGGGTATGGGCCCGTGCATAATCTGCTGGTGCTCGTAACTGAAGACAGAAGAAGGTCGGCCACCTTCGAGAGGACGATCTGGACGACGACCAGAAGACTGTCTTGTACCGAACGCCATAGCGTTCGGACGTGCGGGTCGTACTTTTGTAACCGATATTGCTCTATGTAACAATATAGTTCAGTCGTGTGTACTCCTGTGTAATCATTATTCTATCTTTTGCGTCGGGGTGGCCTGCGATGGTAACGCCCAACAGTGGGGCACGTAACATAGGATTCGCGGAAAAAATCTTATAACTTCGGTGTTTCCCAATATTTTTTAATACTTTTTTTTATATTATTTGTTTAGCCAACGGTTATATGGACAGGAACATTAAAAGAATTGAAGCATCTTTTACAAATAAAATAGTAATAAACCCCGTAAACATTGTGTTTCATAATACATCCAGTTCAGAATCCGTTCATGAAATCCGCTACTGAAAATGCGCAGGCTGGATGCGCATGATTATTATGTGGTCGGCTCCTCGAAGTGACAGAAAATATAACCTAATTGATGCATACTGGATTTCCTAAAGACGCTGTTGCGGCGTAATAATAATGTTTTGGAAAGATGCTAAAAAGTTCACAAATGTTTCGTAAAAGAACGAAATAGCCACTAAACATTTGTTGTCATATAGCATATACTTAGGTTATATTTTCTGTCACTTCGAGGAGCCGACCATATAATAATCACGCGCATCCAGCCTGCGCATTTTCACTAGTCCAATTCAACATCCATCACAATTTTATATACAATGTTTGTTCATAACTGCTTTCTGCATAGGGCGTGTAATCAGTGTATTTCACTCTTTTGGGAATATCAGTAGAGAACTTAAAACTAGTTCTACAGTCCGCGGGAAGACTGGACAGCCGGTTGTCTCTTAAACTATTGGAGATAAAAATATAAAAAAAATAGGGAATTGCATGGTTCGAGGGGGCCAATTTATTAGCGCGAACGAATTTTGTTTTCGATTATTATTTTAAAAGATACGATGGTCAAGTTCGGTTTTTTAAATGGAACTATTTTTTTTGAAGACCTGAGTTGATAGTGCGTTCCAAGACAAATTCAATAAGCTTTAATGTATGCACTTTATTTTCACTGGTTTTTAAGATATTGCGCTTGCAAATTTACTGATTTTCACTGGAAGAAAACCCTCTGGAATAGCAAGGACCGGGGTCGGTCTTACTGGCACCACGGGTGGCACTGCCTGTTGAAATAGATACCTACCTGCCAAAGGTCTACGCCAGGAATGGCAGGCCCAAAGGCTGGACAATACTTTTCCGTCAGAAATGCTACTTAGGCAGGTAGGGAAAGTAGGGACATGATGGGGAAGCTAAGGAAAAATGCAAATCAAGTGATGATTGTACCTATTAATTAAGTCTTTATTACTCCGAATACAACTATAAGTTAATGATTTAACATTTTTTACACACTTTGGACTATCTGAGGTCAGGCGTCTAAGTGATTAAACTCTACAGAACAGAGGCTTTCGCCAGCGACCACACTATTATAACACAGTGGCTTCCTAATGATGTATTTGTCACGTGCCCCGCATCTTTTAATTAGGGTTTAGGGAGATGCCCCATCTTACCTCGCTACCCCGTCATGCCCCTACTTCCCCTACATCTGCGGTATCGAGAAGCGCACCGTTACTTTTATTTCGGACAACTTTTACATAGGGAATACAAATAGCTTGTGTCAAAGTAGTCCGATTTGCATGATATTTGGTATGATTTTCATCAGAAAAACATAAGGAATCCATTGGTGTCACTTCCCTTTCGATACGATGAAGAAAAGAATTTCTTAATACGCTATAATTGATATTTCACCCTCGACTGCGGGGACTCGACCTCAATTCGCTACGTTCGGCCCAGGATTCGTATCTTTTTCCGTAAAAAGCCATAAAATTCGGTCAGGCACTGCGGGCGGGTTGTCCTCGCCACGGGGTACCAGGCCGCATCCTTCGACGAGCGTTGCAACAGAATCACCCTGTATCATTTGTGCAGTGAGTGACAGTAGTAACTCTAGGCCGGTTCCAACTCAGGTCCTCTGAGTGGAGCGCGGGGGCGGGGGGAAGTGAGGACGCGCGGGGAGCGCGGCGGAGGGAAACATGGGCGCGGGGCCTGCAGGGAGAGGAAGACCGGTTGCGCGCGCACGAGCCGCGGAGTGGGGGAAGCCGCGATGATGGAGGGGATAATTCCGGGCCGAGCCGCCGCGGAGACCTCTCCAGACCGGACCCACCATCGGAAATTTTTCAGAGGGGGAATGACCCCCGAAAAATCTTTTTCAGACCTTGGCCCACCCCCGAGAACTTTTGCAGAGGGAGGGAATGACCTTGGCCCACCCCCGAAATTTTTTTCCAAAACCAATATGTGATGGAATTTTCCCCCAACACAGAGAAATAATAATTTATTTTTATCGGATGAAGTCGGGAAAGATCGGCTTTTTCACACCGCGTATTCCGAGGAGGGAAAGAGACAGAGCATTACTTTAAAAAGCTAAATTCGAGAGAGGGAAAGAGACGCCACTACGTAGTGGTACAATCGCATTTTATTCTACAGCTAACAAGTTTTCGAAGCGTTCCGATTCAGCGTCGCAGCGTATCGCGCGATCGTGTATAATTCGACTCCTCTGGAGCGGCCGTGCAGGGTGACGTCATTTGGCAGCGCGAATCATAGAAAGAATTATGCGGTGTCAGCAGAAATGCTGAATCTTAAAATTATGCGAGGAAAGGAGGAGGAAACCGGGTGAATAAAATGGTACAATGAAATAAGTTTAAGAATATATATTGTTACAAAATATATATAGAATATAAAAAAAGAATATGAATATAAAAAAGTTAAGAAAAATTAGGGTGGCGACGAAGGCGGCGAAGGCGATGAAGGCGGCGAAGGCGATGAAGGCGGCGAAGGCGGCCACATATCCCACTCGATAGGACCATCAGCAAATAGTTCACTTAATAATAAATCCACAGGAACTTGTACAGGGTCTGTTTGAAGTCCAACAACGCTAGCCCAAAGCCCCGATATTTTATTCGCGGAAACGTTTTCATAATCAATCTCTGTTTTCACGTTTCGCCAAACCATACTCGTTGGAGCAAACATATGATTATACCGCATAGATATATGCCTATTCTCATCATCGCAGTCAAAAAACAGTTGGTCTGCATATTGATTCAACCAATATTGCTTATCATTGTAGTACTCATACGCATGGCCATTCATTGGGTTACGAAATACTTTTAAATAACTGTCGCCATCCTGAATAGCTTCCGCCTCATACAGTTCCGCACATCGAATTTCTTCGGTTTGAACCGCAACATTTTGACATGCCACACACACTTTCGGGCTGGATGGATGGAAAATTGTCGCAGCAGCGGTGATCGTAGCAGTAGCTGGATGATTCAAATTGATTGGCAACGACATAATCTGAAACCGATTTTTCTTATAATTCTCAAAGTTACTAACACAACGATTCACTAAAAAATATGATAATGGTAACTTACGGTATTATTCGATTGTATTTTCTATGCGTTGAACGACTGACGATATCCTTCAAAAGCAATTTCACTTAAAATGAAAAAAAGTGTCATACAAAAACTTTCAACCGTCTTTAAATATTGATGAGCAACTGGTCTCGCTACATCTTCGGGCTCGCATATATAAAAAAAACCCTCCTATCATGAAATTGAGAAGTGCATAGCTTTGCAAAAAGTAAGAACTAAACAAGTACATGAAAAAGTCGAGGACGAAAAAAAGTATTATCAAATAAATATCAAATAAATCACAAAAAAAATAAAATAATATAATTACAAAATAAAAAAAGATGTGAAATCAAAATGAGCTGCAAGTACATAAAGGTGCTTTCCAACTGCGTTTAAGATGACACAACTACATATACACAGCTAAAATGCTGTGTTATTCCATTACCCATATCGCGGACATTTTAATTAACCCATCAAAAAGAATCCCATTTAAAAACATTGTCGTAAATTAATAGCTTTACAAAATTAATGATATACAAAAATTGCGCCAATTGTAACAATGCCTATTTATACAAGGAAAAAAATGTATTAAATAATACCTATCAAAAAGAATCCCATTTAAAAACATTGTCGTAAATTAATAGCTTTACAAAATTAATGATATACAAAAATTGCGCCAATCATAACAATGGCTATTTATACAACGAAAAAAATGTATTAAATAATATTAAGCAGATATATTTTTATACAAATAAATATTTGAATACGAATAAATATTTTATTCAAAATACTTGGCGCTGCGCCCCGAATTGGTGTTGCTAAACAGAATAAATATGTATAAATTGCATTAATCTTTTTTTCTTACTTTCTTTCTTGTGCGTGCGTTCGTGAATGTGCTTATGTGTGCGTGTGCAAATGCTACATATGATATTAGAGTTAAATATATGTACAATAAATCTGACTGTGTTTCTAATATGTATATGTATAATATGTATATGTTTATGTATTTTAGATTGTAAGGGAGTTATTGTTAATTATTAAGACTAAGTCAATTAACATTTTTTCGGTTGCGCAGCGCCAAGTATTTTGAATAAAATATTTATTCGTATTCAAATATTTATTTGTATAAAAATATATCTGCTTAATATTATTTAATACATTTTTTTCTTTGTATAAATAGCCATTGTTATGATTGGCGCAATTTTTGTATATCATTAATTTTGTAAAGCTATTAATTTACGACAATGTTTTTAAATGGGATTCTTTTTGATGGGTTAATTAAAATGTCCGCGATATGGGTAATGGAATAACACAGCATTTTAGCTGTGTATATGTAGTTGTGTCATCTTAAACGCAGTTGGAAAGCACCTTTATGTACTTGCAGCTCATTTTGATTTCACATCTTTTTTTATTTTGTAATTATATTATTTTCTTTTTTTTGTGATTTATTTGATATTTATTTGATAATACTTTTTTTCGTCCTCGACTTTTTCATGTACTTGGCGTTGTTTTTTACTTTTTTAAAGTTTTTTATGGGGATCTCGCTTCTTTTTACAAAGATAATTCATGTACTTGGCGTAATTTTTTTACTTTTTTGAAGTATTTTATGGTCTACATATACATAAAATCCTCAGTTTAGTTACAAATAAAAAACAGTTTGATGATATACAAAAATGTCGCAATTCAAATTTCGGCAACTTACCTTGTGTTTGAGACTGCATTTTCGTTGCAATTACAACTTACCTTATTTAACACTCGCCAGGTTTATAACCTGACTGTAAGCTGTCAAAATTTGGAGTAGATTGCATAGTGAAGGTAACGTATTAGCGTTTGACGAACGAAACATGTGTTAGTTTATGTTGGCTGAAGGTGTGCGTGTAACGCGTATGACGAACGAAACATGTGTTAGTTTCTGTTGGCTGAAGGTGTGCGTATAACGCGTATGACGAACGAAACATGTATTAGTTTCTGTTGGCTGAAGGTGTGCGTGTAACGCGTATATACGTATTATGTTTGACGAAATTTGGTTGGAGAAGAAGAATCAGAATCAGAATCAGAAGAAAAAATTACCGTTTCCGACTGATACATGAGACGATATTATGATATCTCTGTCATGCGTGGACAGATTTTATTGAAATTATATGCGGTTTACATAAGAAAAATGCCTTTAAATTTAGAAAATATTGCATGCGTGATGAGATATTAATGAAATAAGTTTCAGGTTAGGTTGGAATAGCTGTGCTTCGAGTAAAGATACACGGCAGCGACAGGCATATACAAGGTGTCTTTAACTTTCATGTACTTGGCGTCGAGACGCTACCGCGTCTCTAGATCGAACGTGGTATACGCGGGGGCTTAAGTCAATGTTCCGGAAGATACGCACATGCGAATAACAAGTACATGTCATCTTACGACGCATCGGAAGAGTCATCGTACTTGATGTACTTTGACGTGAACAATTTGTATGGATGGGCAATGTGTCAGCCTCTGCCATACGCTAAATTTCAATGGGTCGAAGATGTTGTAAATTTTGACGTATCTTCAAACGCTTCCGATTCGCCCACGGGATACATACTCGAGGTAGATCTGGAATATCCGCAACGTCTGCACAACATTCATGCCGATCTACCGTTCTGCCCGACGCGTGCCAAACCACCTGGCAGCAGGCAGGACAAGTTACTCGCGACGGTATATGATAAGCAGCGTTACGTTATTCATTATCGCTACCTGCAGCAGTGCACGCGTCACGGTCTTCGTATTACAAAGATACACCGCATGCTTCAATTCGCTCAATCTCCCTGGCTCCGCGATTACATCGAACTCAATACACGGTTTAGAACAGCCGCAACAAACGATTTTGAAAAAAATTTGTACAAATTGATGAACAACGCGGTATTCGGTAAAACTATGGAAAATGTACGAAATCACGTAGATGTAAAACTTTTGACTTTCCACAGCAGAAGTGTTTTTTCGGAAAATTTAATAGCTGTTGAATTGCGAAAACTCGAGGTGAAATTCAACAAACCGATATACGTGGGTATGTGCATTCTGGATATATCAAAAATTTGCTTGTATGAATTTCACCACGAGTACATGTCTCCCCTGCACGCTCAAAATTGTAAAATTCTATACACCGACACTGACAGTCTTATTTATCACATTCGATGCGACGATATCTACGAGACCATGAAACACAATATCGATAGATTCGACAAAAGCGATTATCCCATCGACAATGCATATAATATGCCGCGTGTAAATAAGAAGGTTCCAGGGCTGATGAAGGACGAAAATAACGGTGCGATAGTGACCGAATTCGTAGGTCTTAGAGCGAAAATGTATGCACTTCGCGTAGACGGCAAAAAAGATACGAAAAAGGCGAAAGGCGTCAAGACCAACGTCATAGCCAGAACGATAACTTTCGACGACTACGCGCAGTGTTTGCATAGGGAGATCGAAATGGTTCGCAGACAATCATGCATACGGTCTAAATTGCATAAAGTGTACACCATTTCGGAATCCAAAATCGCTCTAAGTCCGTACGACGACAAGCGGCATATCGTACCCGATTCGACCGACACTCTGCCCTGGGGACATTATAATATCCCGTTGTAAAATAGAAATTATTGTATTTATTATAAATAGTGGAATTATTGTATAATATCAAATTGTTCACAAATGTATAGAAATTGTTCGCAACTGTATAGAAATTGTTCGCAACTATATAGAAATTATTATTGTATTTATTAACTCATTCATATAAATAGTGGGATTATTGCGTAATATAAAATTGTTCGCAACTGTATAGAAATTATTATTGTATTTATTAACTCATTCGTATAAATAGCTAGATTAATGTGTAAAAATAAAAATTGTTTGCACATTTACACATGTATCATTGTATTTATTGAACCATGTATTATTATTTTACAATACATTATTTTTATTTATCTAAGAATTGTGTAATTTATCAAATCCCAGCCACTTGACGTACACCTTATCCCCCTTTCTACGCAACACTTTTTCCACTAGATACACATCAGGATCGGTGACGCGTTGCAGCTCGTATTCACAGAATCCTCCGGCAACAGGTTTTCCACAGGAATCGACCAGCAGATACGTCGCAGGATTAGTTGCCCGTACTTTGGCTATCTCGAACACCTCCGTTGTCCAATTCGGCGTATAGCCTTTATCGAAGATGGTTTTAAATTTGCTCACGCGCACAAACTCGCCCAACTTGAATCTCGCTGGAGCAGCGATCTTTATGTTGCTGTACACGGTGGCTAGCACCGTCAACACGGCTCATGGAGAGACACAGGAAGAAAAGGGGTAGCCCGCTGTCGACGCGTGGTCCTCTCGACTATAAACACGAGCTTCAATATCAGAACAAAAGCAAGCGTTAACGTATTCCGTGCGAGAGAAGGTGGGCATTGCTGTGAAGAGGGCCTCTTCAAGAGAGCAGCCGTTTGTGAGGAATGCAAATCCGAATGGTTCTGATACAATCTGCTCCCTATGATTGAAATTTAGTCTAGCAGCTTTCACTCCTCCTAACCTAACCAATCGAACTTGCATCCCTCCCAAAAGAACCGGCCATCCGAGCGTAGAAGCAAGTGCGAAATAAAAGTAACGGTGCGCTTCTCGATACCGCAGATGTACCTACCTAAGTAGCATTTCTGACGGAAAAAAATTGTCCAGCCTTTGGGCCTGGCGTAAACCTTTGGCAGGCAGGTATCTATTTCAAAAGGCAGTGCCACCCGTGGATCCAGTAAGACCGTCCCCGGTCCGTGCTATACCAGACAGTTTTCTTCCAGTGAAAATCAGTAAATTTGCAAACGCAATATCTTAAAAACCAGTGAAAATAAAGTGTATACATTAAAGCTTATTGAATTTGTCTTGGAACGCACTATCAACTCAGGTATTCAAAAAAAATAGTTCCATTTGAAAAACCGAACTTGACCATCGTATCTTTTAAAATAATAATCGATAAAAAAATTCGTTCGCGCTAATTAATTTGCCCCCTCGAACCATGCAATTCCCTATTTTTTTTATACTTTTATCTCCAATAGTTTAGGAGGAAGCCGGCTGTTTAGCTTTCCCGCGGACACACTGTATATATATATATATATATAACTATATAATAATCATTACTTTATGTTGAATATTTTCTTCTCTATTTGTTGTTTATACTATTTTTAGTGGAGGTACGATTTAGGAGACCATTTGCCTAAATCGTACCTTTTACAGTATGTGCCAAAAAGATTAATAACAAATTAATTTGTTCTGAACAAAATGTTAAACATATATAATAGTAGGTGCCTAAAAGATCAATTTACAATATCGAATAGTCATTTGCGTTCAAATAAGTAGCAAATATGAAATATAACGTAAAATGTCTTAAGTGGTACGATATAGGCAACTCTCCTCTAGTTGCACCGGGTAAGAAATAAGTTAGATTTGTTAGGTAATTCTCAATGAGTATAAATGATTTATTGAATATTTTGCTTTATTATTGGGAAGCTTCCATATATTTATATTCCAGGACAGAGACAATAGGCCTATGATAACTAAAGCATGAAATGAATATATTTTATTGTAATTTATCTAAATATCTAACCAATACAGTGTCACACAGCGGCGGGTTTGTTCGAAATCATGGCCAAACGTAAATTTTTTTTTATTTGTTGGAATCTGTCTACTGGACATCATTTATGAAATGTCAGAGCATGTTTTTCCGTTAAAATCAATTTTTAATCTGCAATTTTCTAAGAGATATACAATGTGTCGTTACATGGTCAGCGACATGAGGCCGATTCACTCTACCGTGCGTAAAGAAGTTTCACTTCAAAAGTTATTCCATTCCACAGGGTATCAGAATACTTTCGTGAGTCGCTGTATGTATCCATACGATATACCAAATGCAAATAATAACGACCTGAATGTTTCTCCAGTAGCAACGAACATGCAGAAAATGTATTATCTAATTATTTCAGCTGATGACTGCAAGTACAGGTGGCGTAACATACGCGATACTTACATGAAGCATAAACGCTCCAGTAAGTATGGTACGGGGTCGGCAGCACAGCCGAAATCCAAATGGGCGTTGCTAAGCAGCCTGCAGTTCTTGGAAAGTGTTCCTATGGAGAGAAGGCATGTATTTTTAAAGCACAATGGGATTTTTAAAATCCAACAAATTTTAAAAACTCATTTTATTGATTTCATTACAGTACCCACAGTAATATGCAACAAGCAGAAGAGGTGGTACAGAATATAAACAGCACGGATAGCGACATTCCTAGTACATCGATGGATGTTGTAGAAGAACTTCCCGCAAGCTGTGAATCTGTCAGAGTAGACACACAGTCAGAGGACGATATTTCTCCGTTAAGGAGAAGATCATTAGAGGATGCGCCCACTTCAGTGTCAAAAAGGAGCCGCAATAATTCCCAAATAATACTGGATGTACTGGAAAAGAGCACTGCGGAGAGGCAGAAACTGCTGAGCAATATGATGAGTGCAGCAGACCAGGATTCTGATCCCACTTCCCTTTTTTTTAAAAGCATTGCAATGACCGTAAAAACATTTCCGCCACAGTTAATTGCTGAAGCGAAGGCTTCTGTGTTCGCGATAATTAACGCACTGGAACTCAGAGCATTGCGAGCAAGAGATGATTGCGCATCCAATATTCCATAGGAATGATATTTCCGATGTGTCCCCAAATCGCGCCGAGGATAGTCGCGCCGTGGGGTTTTAGTCGGTAGGAATCCGACACTACCTCTGTCGCCCACCCCGGGAGGCACAGGTGTCTATGAAGATTTCCCCACGTAAAAAAAAAAAAGTTCTTTATTTAATCGGAAGAATTGTCTATACGTTGTTCGGTGATTTTTTATTAATATCCTGCAGTAGCCATCTCTATAGCGATTTTGGAATATACTTTTCATGTCATTTCTATTACTTCTTTCCAAAAGTGCTAACAGAAGTTCCTCATTTTCCTCTTCTTCTTGTAATAGGTGTTTACACACATACATATGCATCTATTTGTCTCATTTCCTCTGATTAATTCGCATTTGTGAAATGCACAGACAAGTATCGACTGGTTTGCATACGCCAAGTTCCAATATACCTGAGTAGCTTGAACAGGCTTGTCACAAATGCCGTTAGTTTATTGCCTTTGGGTTAGGACTTCTCCCAACCATTGCCAGAACGGCATTCGTTACTCTGGCTCCGAATTGGAAACATCGCTCCAAAACAAGTGACTTAGTTAACAGTGTTAGATAGTGTCTGTCAAACGATAGTGATATCACAATTTCCCTGTGCTGTATAAAAGTGTCAAATTATCAAAATGAACCGAAATTTTATTCCGTTGGGGGTCCAACTGCTGCAAGAAGAGGCAGAAGATGAGGCACTTCTGTTAGCGCTGTTGGAAAGCAGGAAAAAGAGAAAGGCAGTGAAGAGGTTGTATGCAAATCGAAGTAGAGAGGGCTACGGCAGCATACTAGTTGCGAATCATTTGGAGGATGACGAAACCACATACAGACAATTCTTTCGTTTAAATAAGGAGCAGGTTGCCTATGTGTTAAACCTCGTCGGAAACGACATAAAAACAGCACCATCCGCGAGAGTGAATGAACCGATTTCATCACAACACAAGTTGCTGCTGACATTAAGGCAAGTTAATTTTTCAAAAACAGTGGTTAATTATCAACGGTTACCGTGATACTTTTAAAAAATGTCGAAATGTAGTCGGTATCTTTTTCCATTGATCGGTTGATACTGCCCATTAATTTTTCTATTTCGAGAACTCTTCTTTCCAATAAATCCAGTATAGTATTCGTATCATTTATGTGCCTTTTTCACACTGAACTGGACAGATATCTTATTTTCCTTCAAGGAGGAATATTGTTCTGTGACTGTGTTTCTATAACAGATTCACAGCTTTCAGGCGGTTCTATAACATCCATCGACGTTCCTGGAATGTCGCTATCCGTACTATTTTTAATCTGTTGAACCTCTTCAGTTTGTTACATATTACTGTGATTATTATAATGAAATAAATAAAATGAATTTTTAAATTTCATTATATTTTAGAACTCATATTGTGTTTAAAAAATATTTGCCTCCTCTAAAACGATACATTGTCCAAAAAACTTTGCTTGCCCAACAACGGCCATTTAAATTTGTTTTTTTTTTGCCGACCCTGTACAGTGTTTATTGGCCCGCTTCATTTTCATGAATGTATCGCGTATGGTCCTCCGCCTTATTTTACAGTCAGCAGCTGAAGTAATCAGATAATTTATTTTTTGCAGGTTCATCGCTACTGGAGGAAGCTTCAGATCACTAGCATTTGCATTCCGAATATCTTACGGCTATATAAGCGTGATTGTTAAAGACGTACTGAAACAATTATGCAATAAATTAGTGCCAATATTTTTACCGAAACCCACTGTTTTGAGTCTCGAAAAAATTGCACAGGATTTTCTAACGAAGTGGAATTTCCCAAATTGCGTTGGTGCAATGGATGGGAAGCACGTCCGAATATTATGTCCCAAAAACAGTGGATCAATGTATTTTAATTATAAGAACTATTTTTCGAAGATACTATTAGCTGTTGTTACATGGGCCCTTCAGGTCCATCCCGTGCTCGCTATCCACGCTTCGCTTTCTTTCGACATCGGCGATTCAGCGGAATCGCACCGCGAACGACAGTCCGGTCGCCGAACCCGGGACTTATCGTTGTCACAGCACAACGTGACCGTTGACGGCCCGGGTCTCGATATTTCCTAATAAGGAGCGATCGACAGTACCCGAAAAATCAAGCTTCGGAAGACGTTGAAAAAACTATTTTCAACTACCGCTTGTGCAGAGCAAGGCGAGTGTCGGAAAATGCTTTTGCACTCCTATCGCAAAGCTTCCGAATATTTTATTCGGCAATAGCGATACTGCCAGAAACTACAGATGATATCATCACTGCAACATGCTGCTTGCATAACATGTTGCGTGATGAACACGACAACAGTAAACAACATAACAACTGCCACATGGACATATCCGCGAATAATATGTTGCCGGTAGCTAGACCCGGAGGTTACGGAGATGCGGAGGGTTTTGAGGTGCGAAATAAACTTAAAACCTATTTTAATTCAGCCGAAGGGGCTGTAGAATGGCAACAGGACCTCGTTGAAAGGGGTGCAACAGCTTAGTCAACTGACGGAGGGATACAAAGGTAAACACGACAGTAAATAATAATTTAACGGCTTGCGTGGTAGTTTGGTAATTAGCTTGATATGTATATATGGTATATATGTTTATTTTTTTCTACGTGCACAAAAGAGAGTGATAAGCCAATGGAGTGGTAGAGGAGTCACCATTCATGACAGAGAGGGATGGGGGGGGGGGAATACCCGAAGACCGTGGACTCGTCGAGGAGGACGGCCGCTGTGCAAAGCCGCAATGTCGAGAGAGATGGTCAATGATGAGAATGAGGTGTTCACATAAACATACGTCTGTGTGAATGTGAGTGAACATAGAAACTGAGACCATTTCTAAAAATCCAAAAATGGACATGGGATTATCCGATGTTGGTGTGATTGTCGATGAGCATGTCCTGCTCTAGATCAAGTCGACTTTGGTTTGTTCATAATACGCGGTATTATTCACAGACAGCGAGCGTGTGGTTAATTTCTAATGTTGTGGGATGCCAGGTCAACATGATTAAGGTCGCCAGGAATTTCATAGTATGTGACGGTTTCGGGATCCCGAGACTCGATTCGGGCTACAAGCAAAGAATAGACAACCAGTTTAAATGACAAAGTCAAGTAAAGACTTCAAAGGTTCCGCCCGGAGTGACGCTTCTTATTATATCCTCTGAGCGGGCAATTAGATTTCAAGTCGGCTCGGCAAAACTCGGACGCGATCGGCTCGAAAGCCAGCTATTACGAGAGGACCGAGACGAAAAGAATTATGTATATAATTTATATCAATACCAGAGTGATAAGTTTTTACCTTTCTGTCTCCTGTTGAATCATAATTTGTATTTTATTATTTATTTACATATATATGTATTTTCATTGCTACCAAATAGTCTGTGAATACTGAACATGTCCATGGACGTACTTAAATAAATACCATGTTCAGAACTTGGGAAGAAGACTATTTTTATATCGACAATATTTTAAAATTTTAATAAAATATACTTCATACTTAGTACTTTATGTAAAGGGGATATATAGGGTATTATTTTTTTCGGGATAGGTTCAGATTTAAAATAGAAAACGTACGAACAACTATAAGCATAAAGAAAGGAATATTTCCTGGATGTTTCATAGTAACAACAATATACAGGAAGGCGAATATTTTATTATTTCAAATTAACGTGTAAGAAACATAATTTTTCTATGTTCTCGGGTAATAATTTTGATCTATTACTGGTAACGATATCGTCCGATCGCGTCCGAGTTTTGCCGAGCCGACCTGAAATCAAATTGCCCGCTCATGGCGGCTATGCTTGTAGCCCGAATCGAGTCTCGGGACCCCGCTCGATCCCGCCCGAAAGTTTCCGGCCCGTCCCGAGCACACCTCTGGTCGCAGGCAAGGAGATTCAGCCTAGGGCCAGTCGCTGGGTCAAATCGCTGCGACCAATCACAGCGACCAATCGCGGGTAGGATATCCCGCCTTTACACTGCTGGCATCGCCTCTTCGAACCGCAGTCCTTCACTTGGTGCTTGCCTAGGCAATTATAGTACAGGTTCGCAGCTTGTAACTCCGCCCGGCGTTCTGCGATTGTCTTCGATTTGTAAGATCGACAGTACAATATAAAGTGGTTTGCCTTGCAGAGACTGCATGGCTCCGAGGCGCGTTTAGCTTGGCTGACCTGATAAACCTTTGTCGTCTTCTGTGTTGCAGCTGGCTTCGATGCTCGGTTCTCAGGTCTCTTACACTGCTCCTCCAAGGCCTCAAGGGTTTTCACTCTCCCTTCCAGGAATCCCTGTAGTTCAGTAAAGGTAGGAGGCAGTTTCGTCTTGCCGATAAGAGTTTCCCACTGGCGTCGGGATTGAGGATCTATGCGTTCCACGATCAGATGGATGAGCCAGTCGCCGCTGGCGTCGAAGGGTCGTTTCATGGCCGCTAGGGCCTTGACGGAGTCACACACTGTATAAAACAGCCGTTTCAGCTCGGGCCCCGACTCGCGAGTAATCGTAGGTAGGCTGAAGATAGTGTTCATTTGAGCCTTGGCCATCAATCTCTGGTTATCATAGCGCTCGTTTAATAGCTCCCAAGCAGCCACGAAATTCTCCTCTCTTTCAGGCAGATTGCGAAGGAGGAGAGCGGCATCCCCAGTAAGGGCGCTTCGCAGGTAGTGTAGGCGTTCGGCATCCGTTAACGTCTGGTTCCGGACCACGAGAGAACGGAAGAGTCCTTGGAATGACGGCCAGTCCTTGTGTTTGCCCTCGAAGGTAGGCAGTGGAATCTTCGGGAGCGAGGACATCGGTCGCGCGGCCACAGCAGTGTGGTGTTCGCAGGATTGTTCTCCTGTCGCGGAACGTTCTAGCACACGGGTTGCGAGCGCTTCCATCTTTGTAATTTCGGCCAATTTGTCCAGGAGAAGAGCTTCTTGCACATTGAAAACCTCCTCCATGGATGCAGCGTCCATTCCCCTTTCCTTAAAATACGCGTTGGCTGCGAGGGTTTCGTCAGAGGCCGCCTTGGCCAGTAACTCATCCTGCTGGTCTTCGAATTTGGACCAATTCTTTCGTAGGGTCTCCAGGCGCGAGGTAATATTCCCCTTTGTTAGATTATTGGCCCCTAATTTCTTCAGATTATCAAACGCTCGACTGATTCGACCGGCAAGGTCGCGTTGGCTCGCTATTGTGGTGCTTATTGTTCTGTCTTTGTTCGCAGGTGTGGAGGTCACGCGGGACGTTACGCGTTTGAACGGCACTCACGAACTTTAGCAGGTGTGGAGGTCACGCGGGACGTTACGCGTTTGAACGGCACCCACGAACGTTTGCAGGTGTGGAGGTCAAGCGGGACGTTACGCGTTTGAACGGCACTCACGAACGTTCGCGAACTGTTTTCCAGGCACTGGATCCGGCTCGAAGGACCAAAAAATGTTAGAAAGTGTAACAAGGAATTGGTGCAGAAATTATAATCTTTTAGGAGCACAAGGAAATGTATAATTCAAGCAAATGTGTATTTACAGCGCAAGGTTCACTATTTTTTCTCGTTTATGTACAAAACCCGATTTAATAAATAATTATTTACACTTAAATATTCGCTGTTGAAGCTTTAGCGAGCACGATTGACTATTAGCTAATATTTAGTAATTATGGGCAAAGCCAGACAGTTAGCAAGCGCGAAAGCAAGTTACTAAGCAGATGAGTAACTTTTATGAAACGGTAAAAGGCGCTAGCAGGAGAAGCGCGTAAACGTGAGCAGATATACGTGTTAACTGTTTCGGATTCGCGAGCCAAGAGAGCGATCCAGGAAATCACGCTCGATTTCCTGGAAGAAAGAGCCTTCCCCTTCCATCGATCGCGAGTCGACGGAAGGGGTAGTGATAGCTGCTCCACATGAGTAAGCGCGCCGTCGCCGAACGTCTAATTGATTGATATTTGTGCCAGATGTCGCTAGACGGTTGATTTTGTGGCCTACTGGATATAGACATACGGATTGTGACGGCAGGTGGATACTGGTGTGAATAAATACAAGCTCTGATAACGGAACGATTATATATTTCTGTATATTACACGGCGTAAAATGTTCTGAAGCTCGCGCGTTCTTTTGTACTCTTTTATCTTCGATTAATCAGTCTCTTGAAGCGCCACATCCGTGGGGAACCTGAGAGTTGCTTCGTGGCTTCATCTCGTATTGGTCTACGCATAGCTTCGTAATGCACACAACTACTACGCTAACAATAAGAATAAATAACAGCCACACGGCTACGTTCAGACGGAGCCGAGCAGCATTCCCGTTACCCCACCATACCCTTGGGTGGCCATGTAACTGCAACTGACAAATCCATGATCGTCAGATGGTGGTGGTTGATTTCTCCTCGATCGCTGTTCGCGAAAACGAATCGACCGGTTAATGTATCTGAATACGACCTTAGGATAAAGATATAATGAAAGATGAAAAATTATTCGAAGCCCAAGATGAAAGGCCTTCGAATAAACAAAGGAAACTAATAAATACCCGAAGCTAAATAGAATTTTGGATTTAGGGTACATACACCCTCCCCCCAAACCTCGTGTCGATCAGCCACTGGGGCCATTCGGAAGTATATTCTTTTATTTAAACACTGCCCATCTCTGCGTAGGACCGTAAAGAATTACAAAAAAAATCAGGGAGTCAACTGTTGACCGATTTGGAGAATTTTCCTTGTTATATGTTATATACAATAGTCGGAAGAATAATAAGAACTTCCACATTCTGAAAATATGATATCAGTAAATCAATAACAAAAAAGGAAAATAATATAATTACAATTTAAAAAAAAAAAGTGAAATCAAAATGAGCTGCAAGTACATAAAGTTGCTTACCAGCAGCGTACAAAGGCCACACTGTGTAACGCAATGTAAGATTCGGTGCTTTCTAACCGCGCTTAAGGCTGCCGTCTCAAGTTTGTTTTGGTCCGAATCGATCGAAACGTCCCTTGTAAACAGACGGACCCTAATGAAACTACTGCGGTCGATAAAAAGAAGTTGTACATAGGTGACATCTCCAGGTACTCTATGTAGACGAATTTTTTACGCATAGTTGCCACATATTCTGTTCTCTCTGTCTCTGCCGCGCTGTTGCCAAAGCTCTTTCTATCGAGAAGTCTTGTAAGAATACGGCACGAGAGCTGCGTCTAGCGTCAGAGCCTCGCTGAACGTAAAGGAGGATAGCAATAATGAAAGATAGAGAGGTTGGGTAGTGAAGTTAGGAAACATGTCAATGAAACAATACTAATTTGCGTATTAATATTTTTTATTTATACGTATATAGAAGGATGTAATATTTTGTATAATCATTGTGCAATTGAAGGGTCGGGTGCAAGAAGGGGATTAGCGCTCGAAAATGGGAAAAATTATTGTCCAAACGCTAAGAAAGATTGGAAAATTAAATGTTATTAAACTGAATTTTAAAAAATATAGTGTTATAAAGCTCGTCAGAACACATATTTTTTTCTATTTACAGTTTGTTTATCCAATCATTACTATTCGAGCTAAAAATTCTAAACAAAAAATTTTCATCGTCCAAAATCATTATTTCTTTAAACATAAATTGCGATAACTTGAGTAAATATTAAGGGATCGTTATGAGACTTAAATCATAACTTCAGAAAACTCAAGTGAAACCGTAAAATGTATGCACAAAACCCTCATGTTAAAAAATGTAATAATATTTCTGTACACGAAAATCGACCGTCTAGCGACACCTGGCATAATTACCAGTCAATTAGACGTTCGGCGACGGCGCGCTTACCCATGTGGAGCAGCGATCACTGACCCTTCCGTCGACTCGCGATCGATGGAAGGGGAAGCATCCGTCTTCCAGGAAATCGAGCGTGATTTCCTGGATCGCTCTCTTGGTTCGCGACTCCGAACAGTTAACACGTACCGTGCTTACGTGTCCTTTGCCTTCGATACCCGCTTCTCCTGCTAGCGCCTTTTACCTTTGCTTAAAAGTTACTCAACTGCTTAGTAACTTGCTTTCACGCTTGCTAATTGTCTAGCTTTGACTTTAAGCGCTAAACCATCGCTACTCCATAGTGCTCGCTAAGGTTTCAACATTATAGAAGTTAAGTGTAAATAATTATTTATTAAAACGTGCTTTGTACAGAAAAGAGAGTACATAGTGAACTTTGCGCTGTAAATACTTTGCTATAATTATACGTTCCTCTTGCTCCTTTAATCGCTTGTATTTTGATAGCTTTAAATTAAATGTCGTGCTACGTAATTGTGAATTAGGTTTTCTTGCACCTATCCGATAAACATTATAAACAATTTCATTAAAAAGTAATATTGGACATAACCCATGTTTTTCAACGTTCGCCGTTAAAAAGTATCGAGGCAATTTTAAGATACGTATAACTTGCAGCAACAAAGTTTTTCCTTAATATACAAGCAAGATTTTCACAAATTTTCACACTGATTAATAAATAATTGTAGAAGATATGGCGATATATATAAATTCCGCGCGGCACCAACAGTCAATGCGAGTGCTAAAACTTCTAAGTAGCGCATTATACGCGGCTGCTGACTGTTGGTGACGCGCGAGATTTATACGTATCATCATATCTTTTACAATTATTTATTAATTAGTGTGAAAATTTGTGAAAATCTTCCTTGTATACTAAGGAAAAACTTTGTCGCTGCAAGTTATACGTACCTAAAAATTGCCTCGATACTTTTTAACGGCGAACGTTGAAAAACATGGGTTATGTCCAGTATTACTTTTTAATGAAATATTATTACATTTTTTATCATAAGGGTTTTATGCATACATTTTACGGCTTCGCTAGAATCTTCTGAAGTTATATTTCAAGTCTCATAACGATCCGTTAATATTTACTCACGTTATCGCAATTTATGTATAAAGAAATAATAATTTTGGACGATGAAAATTTTTTGTTTAGAATTTTTAGCTCGAATAGTAATGATTGGATAAACAAACTGTAAATAGAAAAAATTATGTGTCCTGACGAGCTTTACAACACTATATTTTTTAAAAGCGGAGCGGATCCCGTGCTCACCGTATGTGCTTGCGACCATCGCGCACGCAAAGGACGGAGTGTCACGGCGCCCGAAAGACGGAGCGAGACAAAACATCAACGCGTCGTCTGTCTCGTACCGTCCTCGCTCGCTGTCAGTGGCTCTCGCTCGCTCTCGTTCCATCTCGCTCTCGCCTTCGCCAGACAAGAGTGAGACAGAAGTGGTGGAGACAGCGAGGAACCCGTATCGTGTGCACCAAACCGAGCTCATACGGAGACAATACTCCTCGTTACTTACGAGGCCTTCCAATTTTTTTATTTCTATCTCGCAATTTTGAAAATTATATATCGTAGGACAATTCTAAAGACACCTTATTTGTCCAAATCGGTGAGTCCGTACAGGTTCTAGAGCGTAACATCTGGACATACAAACATAGCCTGATAAACACAATACCCTCCTGTACGTGCCGCAGTCGGGTAAAACATTACGTTTTACATTTTATTAATACAAAATTCACCACAAGCAACACTATATGCCTCTCGAACCGAGATTAGAAACCGCCGAATAGCCCAAATCCTCAGCTCGAATAGAGATAACGGATAAACATAAAGAATCTTTTATTCTAATTTATCCAGAAATTATCTTTGCCCATCTTTGTTCTCCAGCCGCTTCGCCGTGATTCATTCACGCCTTCCTGATGATAAAATAGTAATAGGGGAAATGCGGCAACAACGCGATATGACTCTCGATACATATCGGCAACTATGTATTTCCTACATTTATCGGCTAGCATGGACTTCCACCGGTTCTGACGGTACATGGCGCGAATGTACCATCAACGCCGGTGACGGAGAATCCTTGAAGCATAATTCTGTCATTTCTCGAGTCTGTGCCTCGTTCTGTCTCAATGCACGAGTCATAAATTCATCATTATTTCATCGTACGGTGCTTATTAGCATCCAAACGCACCAGACCCGCCTGCACGGATGTCTACAGGAGGCAACTATACCCGCAAAAACTTCCTTCTTGCCGATTCCAGGACGAAAAACGGTTGAGACGGTTTGTTTACAACAGCGCGTATACGTATAAATCTGATGCTACGTGGCTCGAATATACCACCAGCGTCGGTGGCGGAGAAGCCTTGAAGCTTCATTCTGTCAGTTTTCGAGTCATAAATTCATCATTATTTCAACGTACGGTGCTTATTAGCGTTCAAACGAACCAGACCCGTCTGCACGGATGTCTACTTGAGGCAACTATACCCGCAAAAGCTTCCTCCTTGCCGATTCCAGGACGAAAAACGGTTGAAACGGTTTGTTTACAACAGCGCGTATACGTACACGCGTTTCCTAGCTTGTGTGAGCGTACGCACACATTCAAAGCCCGAGGAGACGGCAGCCTTAAGATGACACAACTATATATACAGAGTGAAAATGCTTGTTCATACATTCAATTACTCATATCGCGGATATTTTAATTAACCCATCAAATAGAATCCCATTTAAAAACATTGTCGTAAATTAATAGCTTTACAACATTAATTATATACAAAAATTGCGCCAATTATAACAATGGCTATTTATACAAAGAAAAAAATGTATTAAATAATATTAAGCAGATATATTTTTATACAAATAAATATTTTAATACGAATAAATATTTTATTCAAAATACTTGGCGGTGCGCTCCGAATTGGTGTTGCTAAACTGAATAAATATGTATAAATTGCATTAATCTTTTTTTCTTTCTTTCTTTCTCGTGCGTGCGTTCGTGAATGTGTGCGTGTGCATATGCTACGTATGATATTAGAGTTAGATATATGTACAATAAATCTGTCTGTGTTTCTAATATGTATATGTATATGTTTATGTATTTTAGATTGTAAGGGAGATATTGTAAATTGTTAATACTAAAACAATTAACATTTTTTCAGGTTCGCAGCGCCAAGTATTTTGAATAAAATATTTATTCGTATTAAAATATTTATTTGTATAAAAATATATCTGCTTAATATTATTTAATACATTTTTTTCTTTGTATAAATAGCTATTGTTATAATTGGCGCAATTTTCGTATATCATTAATTTTGTAAAGCTATTACGACAATGTTTTTAAATGGAATTCTTTTTGATGGGTTAATTAAAATGTCCGCGATATGAGTAATTGAATGTATGAACAAGCATTTTAGCTGTGTATATGTAGTTGTGTCATCTTAAGCGCGGTTGGAAAGCACGGAACCTTACATTGCGTTACACAGTGTGGCCTTTGTACGCTGCAGGTAAGCAACTTTATGTACTTGCAGCTCATTTTGATTTCACATATTTTTTTTATATTGTAATTATATTATTTTTTTTTTTTTTTGTGATTTATTTGATATTTATTTGATAATACTTTTTTTCGTCCTCGACTTTTTCATGTACTTGGTGTTGTTTTTTACTTTTTAAATTTTTTTTATGGAGATCTCACTTCTTTTTACAAAGATAATTTGCATAGGGAATGTTTTCAGGTAATTTTCAATATTATAAATTATTATTATTTTATTATTAAATGATGACTGGATAATTTTTTCATCCTCTCGGGGTTATTTTTTTTTAATATATTGTATACAATATATTGTCATCCAAACTACGCAAGCCTGCAAAGCTTCAAGATAATTGGATTGGTGGAACTGGTTTAAATTTGAATTTTCAGATATAAAGCAAGCATACAAGAAGGAAACACAGGATCGAAGATGAATAAAATCGTTTAATTAATATAATAATAATAATAATAATAATACTATGTTCCAATAAATTTTTTTCTCTGACGTAGAACACACTGCCATTATCTTCTGCTTCGATTGCCTGTAAATATATAAAATCCACATTTTAGTTATTTTAGTTACAACTTAATGTAGAACTTATATAGAAATAGAGTAGCATTTTGCTATAGTAAGTGTAGAGACTACAAAATGTGTGAGAAGGAGGTGAGAGCGTATGGCAGAAAGTCTTGTTGCAAGAAATTTAAATAAATGCTAATGGTAATAATTCAGCGAACATGAACAAAGAGATCCAATGTTTAGTATGTTTATTATTGGTGAATTGAAATATTGTTAATGGGAACCTAAGAAATTAATGAATGAATGAATACATGGCAACTACTGTGGATTTTATATTAAAGTATTACGAATGTCTTTCATAAAAGATTGAAAAGCATCAAGGGAGATGTGTTTTCAGGGTACTTTCTTCACTAATGTGACTTGCTCTACATTGCAAGCAATCCACCATAATCTATTTTCTTAATAATTCTTAATGCTATGTCTTTTGACAATTTTTGCCGATTTACCTTATTCGACAAATTTCCAGAAGCTTGTGCGAAACTAGATGCTCTGTCTACCTATCTAATCTTCTCCGGACAACCTCCAAGCCTGTGCATCCCCTTCATTTCTATCCAAGCCTGTGCGTCCCCTTCATTTCTATCCCTGATAGCAATCTGCCGGCAGTCTGCTAGCAGATTGACGGCAGGGTCTGCCAGGAGAGCGCAGGATCTGCCGGCAGCTGCGGCGCAGCCTACGTCCACATTCGACTACGGTTCTGCCGGCAGACCCTGACAAGCAGAGTCTGCCGGCAGATCGACGGCAGATTCGCGGCAGGTCCTGCTGCCCGCCTGACACATCCAACAGCGCCATCTGAAGGCCACAATTGCTAACCAATTCCCTACGCGTGACGTCACATGCACCTACACGCACCAACACAAATATACCGTTTTGCTGTAGGTGTATCCCTACTCCCACACAACTAGCAAGCAGATTCTGCATTTATTAAATAATGAATTCTATTTATTTCAAAAAGTATTTATTCTTTAATTATATGTGATTACAATGTGATTACAATTGTTACAAAATAATATAAATAGCGCATATAAATTCGAGGAAGAACATTCAATATTTACATTTATAAATCCATATACAATACGTCCCGTAACCAGTGGTACCTATTAGGTGCGATATCAGAAAACTTCCTTTATTTTCGACTTCTTTTTGCTGTAGAAATACCATATTCCGTATTGTGTTAGCGCTGAAAACAAATAGAACCTTAGTATAAAATTAAACGTAACGTATGAATAAACATGATACTTGCGATACTTACTTCAGCTCCATCTCCGCACAGCATATACCCCAGGCGATCATGCATGCTCCTGCGAACATTAACATTTATAATAAAACATGTGTTTAATTATTATCTACTAAACAGGACGCTAAACATTCGCACTTCGTGCATAATCATACTTTTCTGTCTTGCAGATAATGTGAAACTCGATTTCCGCGACGTAGATAATTGGAAATTATTCAATTGCATAATTACATTTGCCTTCTGGATACGTCGAGATATTGATGGATGAAATTACTTGGAATATTCTTCGATTTTTCCAGCACTGACTGCCACTGCCAGTGGCTGCCACCACGAAAACGAACGCATACTGGACGTAGAGTCTTGACCAACGCTCTTGAATCGACACTCGGATTGGCTGCGCCATAGTGCCGAAACTCGTGATTGGTCAAGACTCTATGTCCAATTTACATTCGTTTTCGAGGTCTGAGATGACAGTCACTGGCAGTGGCAATCAGTGCCGGCCAAATCGAAGAATATTCCAAGTAATTTCATCCATCAATATCCAGACAAATCATCGCAAAGTATCCAGAAGACAAACGTAATTATGCAAATTAAATAATTACCAATTATCTACGTTGCGGAAATCGAGTTTCACATTATCTGCAAGACAGAAAAGTATGGTTATGCGCGAAGTGCGAATGTTTAGCGTCTTGTTTAGTAGATAATAATTATACACATGTTTTCTTAAAAATGTTAATGTTCGCAGGAGCATGCATGATCGCCTAGGGTGTGTATTGTGTGGAGATGGAGCTGAAGTAAGTATCGCATTTATTATATTTATTCATAGGTTACGTTTAATTTTATACTAATATTGTATTTGTTTTCAGCGCTAACACAACAGGGAGTATGATGATCCTACACAAAAGAGAAGTCTACTACTCGGTACCAATGGTTACGGGACATACTGTATATTGATTTGTTAATGTAAATATTGAAAGTTCCTCTTTGTATTTAGATGCGCTACTTATATTATTTTGTAACAATTGTAATCACATTGTAATCACATATAATTAAAGAATAAATACTTTTTGAAATAAATAGAATTCATTATTTAATAAATGCAGAATCTGCTTGCTAGTTATGTGGGAGTAGGGATATACCTACAGCAAAACGGTACATTTGTGTTGGTGCGTGTAGGTCCATGTGACGTCACGCGTAGGGAATTGGTTAGCAATTGTGGCCTTCAGATGGCGCTGTTGGATGTGTCAGGCGGGCAGCAGGACCTGCCGCGAATCTGCCGGCAGACTCTGCTTGTCAGGGTCTGCCGGCAGAACCGTAGTCGAATGCGGACGTAGGCTGCGCCGCAGCTGCCGGCAGATCCTGCCGCCCGATTTGGTTATCAGGGATCCAAGCCTGTGAGTCCCCTTCATTTTTATCCACGTCCTGCGCGTCCCCTTCATTTCTAATAATAAATATATAAGCTTTACATAAAAACTCTAAATTGCTGGTATAAAAATATAAAAATATTTGGCAATTTAAATACAATGCAATTTGTTACAATATATATTATTTATTTTGTACATGCATGGTACAAATTTCCAGAAACTTATGCGAAAGAAGATGCTTCTCTGTCGAACCTTCTTCGGACAACTTCCATGTCTGCGACTCTACATAAGAAATCTATTAAAAAAAATTTGGCGACTTACCTTGTTAATTGAGACAATAATTCAGTCTCCTATTTAGTGTAAAAACTCGTGACATTTCAAATTCGGACAACCTACTTTATTTGACACTTAGCACTTGGTAGGTTATAAAATTCAAAATAGTATATACAGGGTGTCCCAAAAATGTCGGAGTTCCTTGAAGGGGGTGATTCAGGGGGTGATTGCAAACAACTTTTTCCTTTGCGAAAATTCTCTCCGAGGTTTCGTTAACGAGATAATAACCAAAAGCACCGACCAATCAGAGCGCGCGCCTTCCGCCCGAGCTCCCGCGGTAGCGTTGGCTACGCGGTAGGCGGCCGCGCTTGTACTACGGACGTACGAACAAGCAAGTCGACATGCATCGAAGGAAACCGCGTTACACAGTTTTTTTTTTAAAGCAGAATCTTAAATAATAATTATTTGAAGCGAGAGGACAAGAAATACGTACATTTCGTTTTCAAATAACGCATAAACGAAAAGGTAATGTAGCAGAAAATGTACGACATGTGATCGTAATTCGTTATTGAGGTAAAAATCCGTAGTTTAATAACGGCCAACCCAACTAAATTTAAACAATAATATTAGGTGTATGAATAAATTCTTTCCGACTGGATTTACATAACACAGTACAACAAATTTTGACTTTTTTTCGGACTTGTAACATTCAATAGCCGTTTCTTATAGGTTTTCGTGCCCTGAAAATGAATCCGCAACCCGTTTGTCGCCATCACCCTCAGTTTTTGAGAAAATCGATTTTGAAGAAAACTGCAAATTTTCAAATTTGAACATTTTTTGTGTCGAAACGGTAATAGTTATTCGATTGTTCGTTGCGTCAAACTATTCTATGAACCCTCACGAATACAACGATATAAGTTATTATTGCATTATGAACATTTAAATATGTTTAAACAACGATCAAAAAGAAAAGGACATCCGAAATGCACCCATTTTTCCAGATATCTGTCAATTTATTTCCAAAACTAAGGGTCTGAGACGAAATCTGACCATCCCACGCGATGCAGCAGACATTGTTCCTTCGGAAAGCGTCGACAGAAGTGATAAGTCTCGTTTCGTTTTCAATACAGAAGCGAAATAGTTTGGCAACACGCGCGGTGCCGACAGTGGTAGTCACGCGCCTTAAGGGGGTAGACACGGGTAATGCAGCGCGCTGTAATACCCACATAATGTGCCCGAAACATGGGTTTGGGGGGATACGTTTTTCGTCCTTATATGAGCAGATTTTGGGCTGGGTGAGGTCTCAATCGAAAGAGGAAGGTTCGATGCAGCCCGCTCTGGTCATGGTTCGACAAGATTGTGTTGATATCTAATAATATGAGTGTTCAAAGTAGAGCAAAAGTCGACAAAATACACCCGCAGGAATCCAAGTATTTTTAGGTCACTAAAAGAGTTTTGTGGCTCAAACGATGACCAGAGCGGGCTGTCTCGAACCTTCCTCTTTCGAATGAGACCTCACCCAGCCTAAAATCTGTTCATATAAGGACGAAAAACGTATCCCCGTGATTGCATTCCCAAATACGAGTTCCGCCATATTGGCGATAATACAGAGCAAGTCACGTGACAAATTTAGTTGAGCTAGTGGACACGAGATGGCGCCTACTCGGGAGGACTGCCAACGTGGAATCATAGCAAAACTGAAGCGTTAGCTGGATACACAAGCCACAGTAAAAGCGTGATGCAGTCAATGCATGCATTTTCGGACGACTTTAGGTTAGGTTATATGCATTTTAGGCATACATTGACTAGGAACTGCTGGGAATTGTCTACATTTACTAAATTCACGCTTTTACTGTAACACATACATCACCGCTGCCGAATATATGTTATAATTATATGGCCACATTATTTCAAATAAAAAAAGAGATTGGAATTTTTTAATAACACTGGAAGTAGTGATTTACTGATATCATATTTTCAGAAAATATAATTATTGCATTTATTATTATTCTTCCGACTATTGTATAACATATAACAAGGAAAAGTCTCCAAACCGGTCAACAGTTGACTCCTTGATTTTTTTCGTAATTCTTTACGCTCCTATGCAGAGATGGGCATTATTTAATTAAAAGAATATACTTCCGAATGGTCCCAGTGGTCGATCGACACGAGGTTTGGGGGAGGGTGTGTGTACCCTAAATCTAAAATTCTATTTAGCTTCGGGTATTTATTAGTTTCCTTTGTTTATTCGAAGGCCTTTCATCTTTGGCTTCGAATAATTTTTCATCTTTCATTATATCTTTATCCTAAGGTCGTATTCAAATATATTGGCCGGTCGATTCGTTTTCGCGAACAGCGATCGAGGAGAAATCAGCTATCACCATCTGACGATCGTGGATTTGTCAGTTGGAGTTCCCTAGCCACCGAAGGGTATGGTGGGGTAACGGGAATGCTGCTCGGCCCCGTCTGAACGTAGACGTGTGGCTGTTATTTATTCTTATTGTCAGCGTAGTACATATGTAATTGTGTGCGTCACGAAGTAATGCGTAGACCAATACGAGATGAAGCTATCGAAAAAGAATCAATGTTCTGACCAATAAAGCTCCTGAATTTTTTCAGAGCTAAGGCCTAAGGCACACCTATTCTGATGCGTGTATTTCTACGCTTCAGCTCGGTTTGGCCTATACATGACAGAAGCTTGGCGCTATCCCCACCACTTCTGGCTCACTCGTGTTCTGCGATGACGAGAGAATACGCGTTACGAATAGGAGTGTGCGGATCGTGCCGCGGCTCGGATTCTCGGCCCTCGGGACGGGTCGGAAAATTTCGGGCGGGATCGGGCGGGGTTCCGATACTTTCGTATTGCTCGAGATCCCGAGACTCGATTCGGGCTACAAGCATGACCGCCATGAGCGGGCAATTTGATTTCAGGTCGGCTTGGCAAAACTCGGACGCGATCGGCTCGAAAGCCAGCTATTACGAGGGGACCGAGACGGAAAGAATTATGTATATCATTTATATCGATACCAGAGTGATAAGTTTTTACCTTTCTGTCTCCTGTTGAATCATAATTTGTATCTTATTATTTATTTACATATATATGTATTTTCATTGCTACCAAATAGTCTGTGAATACTGAATACGTCCATATACGTACTTAAATAAATACCATGTTCAGAACTTGGGAAGAAGACTATTTTTATACCGACAATATTTTATAATCTGAATAAAATATACTTCACACTTAGTACTTTATGTAAAGGGAATATATAGGGTATTATCTTTTTTCCGGTTAGGTTCAGATTTAAAATAGAAAACGTACGAACTATAAGCATACAAAAAGGAATATTTCCTGGATGTTTCATAATAACAACAATATACAGGAGGCGAATATTTTATTATTTCAAATTAACGTGTAAGAAACATAATTTTTCTATGTTCTCAGGTAATAATTTTAATCTATTACTGGTAACGATATCGTCCGATCGCGTCCGAGTTTTGCCGAGCCGACCTGAAATCAAATTGTCCGCTCATGGCGGCTATGCTTGTAGCCCGAATCGAGTCTCGGGGTCCCGAAACTGTCGGGATCTCGAGCAATACGAAAGTATCGGGACCCCGCCCGATCCCGCCCGAAAGTTGCCGGCCCGTCCCGAGCCCGAAAAATCGGGTAACCGCACACCCCTTGTTATGAAACTCACCGGCCAATAAATCTGAATACGATCTTAAAAGTTCGAATAACCGACGAGAACCTTTGTGTCCCGAGCCGCGCGAGATCGCCGTGCTCGGCGATGTGTCATCGATTATAAAGAAACAGAATTTGTTTATTTTTCATCGTATCAATATGAAAGTGCCACAAATGGATTCCTGGCAATCTCCTGATTAAATTGACCGAAAATAATTTAAATCGGACTATTTTCAAGGAAACGGGCTTTCAATTCTGCAAACAATTTTTCACGTAATTTCCTTAATTTTGGTCCGAATTGTATCATTTTTGGGGCCAATTTGATCGAGAAAACATGAGGAATCGACTGACGTCACTTTCGCAAAGATCTGATTAGAAATGCAGAACTGCAGATTTGTCACTGCTTAGCGCGCAACATTGTATGGCCCAGCTGGTTTCGAGCGTCGATTTCTTGCCAGCGTGCAGGACAAGAGGGGACTTTTCATGGCGAAGGAAAGTCAGCCTTATATAGAACTCAAATCGAGAAAGACTTTACTGACAAACTTTATATTCATGTCAAACAAATACTTTAATTGTAAAATTTAGACGACAAACTATTGTTGAATATTGCCAGTTCTTTCATATGCATCACTTGGTTGGGAATTCCTGATCCCACCTTTTCATGCATTTACCTATTGAAATGTTGCTTCAAGTCATCGGGAAATTGAATTGCTTTTTCTTGTACATACATATATCTGATCGCGAGTAGGTGTCACGAATGACGCGACTTTGGTTTCCCAAATAAATTCACATTTATCAGGGCCCTCGTCTGACCCGCTTGACAAGGAGATTGAACGACGTAAATCGAGTGCGAGTGAAATAGCGCACCAGCGAGAGACCCTCGGTCGACGGCGACTTGAGTCATCCAGTACTGAATATGAAAATGTTCATATTTCTCATTACACCTTGATAAGAGTGTTACCACCGATGGATTGGTGAGTTTATGTCCACGAACATGAGTCGAGACGCAAAGCAATTCGGTTTATTTTTTTTATGAATACATTATTAGGACACACACTACGTTCACTAAAAATGGACCGAATCCCTCCATATCTGACATCATTTTCATCGAGAAACCCTAAAAACTCCATTGGTAATACTTTCCTCAACACTTATCAAACATGAACATTTTATCTGGCCCGTCGGTTTTATTGCTCTCGGCTGTCAATGGGTGGTCTACTGGGGCCCGAAGGTCCTCGCTCGTAGCGAGAAAGCAAAACGGTGGGATGGGTAGGTCTTTCCCGATAATCCGAGCCCAACCATTTGCGTGCGCAGCTTCATGTTGCACGTCAAAAAATTCTTTTAATTACAATTAGTAATTCAGTTTGTAAGTGCAATTAAATTAGGCGTCATTAAAATCATGCACAGTTCATTAATTTTAACTAATTGACCTATTCATTTATTTTTTTATTCATTAATGTAGTGCTCTGGTGAAGAACATCGTAATACGTAGCTAATATTCTAGGCCCTAGAATCTACGATATTGTCAATGTGCAATTGAAACGCACGCCACTTCACACTATCGTTTCTTAGCATTCATACGGCGTGATTTTCTAGCTAGAGTCGTCAAACGCGATGCTCGCCAACAATCATGTGTCTCGCTGAATTTCGTGGGATTTGACGCTCGAAACCAGCGGGACTATACAATGTTGCACGCTAAGCAGTGACGAATCTGAAGTTCTGCAATTTCTAATCAGATCTTTGCAAAAGTGACGTCAATCGATTCCGTACAATTTTATATATAATGTTTGTTCATAACTGCTTTCTGCATAGGACGTGTAATAAGTGTATTTCATGTTCTCTTTCGGTGCTTTGCTAGTAAAAAAATGTCTAACCTAACAAACTTCATTTTCTGGGGACATCCCCTCATCTATTTTTCCTTTTCACTTATAATTCCTTACTGCTAACGTAGAATATTGTAGCATAAGTACATTTCAAGTAATTAAAATGTACAATGAATTTTCTACGTTTGTAGTACCAGCCGACTTTCCGTTTAAATTTTTATAAGTACAACGCAACAGCTGAGAATTTCTTTCCTTATTCAGAATAGAATACAGAAATAGCAAACAGCTCCCTCTCGCGTTTACCGGGCAATCGTCGATCTATCGGTATTACCATTTCTGTGCAGAAAAAACCTGCTGTAATACCGACCGGCCAAATCGGCCAGACCACGTGACGTGTCTACCCCCTTAACGCGCCTGACTACCACTGTTGGCATCGCGCGTTTTGCCAAACTATTTCGCTTCTGTATTGAAAGCAAAACGTGACTTACCACTTTTGTTGATGCTTTCCGATGGAAAAACGTCAGCTGCATCGCGTGGAATGGTCAGATTTTATCCTAGATCCTTAGTTTTGGAAATAAATTGAAAGATATAATAAAAAATGGGTGCATTTTCGGTATCCTTTTCCCTTTGAACGTTGTTTAAACATATTCAAATCTTCATAATGCAATAATAACTTATATCGTTTTATTCGGGAGGGTTCAAAGAATAATTTGACGCAAGGAGCAACCAACTAAGTATTTTCGTTTCGACACAAAAGATGTTCAAAGTTGAAAATTTGCAGTTTTTTTCAAAATCGAGTTTCTCAAAAACTGAGGGTAATGGCGGCAAACGGTTTGCGGATTCGTGTTCAGGACGATATATTCTACAAGAATCACCGAGTGGATATTGCGGAACAGAAAAAAAGTTTCATTTTGTTGGACTGTGTAATTGCTGATATTTTTTTTATGGGTTTCTTATGGAAAAAACTATATGTAACTAATTATTTGCTACTGCTTATCGGAAACGATACTACTCATTTCGGTTCCCAAAATTTTTTTTGTTTTATACCACATAAATTCAAAAGCCTCGACTTAAATTTTTCCACAAAATAAAAACATACAAACTTTGACACGTGTTTACACACAGATCATAAGTAGCTGCTATAATATTTTTCCCTTTTTTAGGTGCTCATATTATTAGTTTACAGGAAATATATAAAGAAAACGTAATCCCATAACTTTTGGATTTCAACTAGTTTCCATATTTCTTGGGATTCTGTCCCACTGTGGAGATGGATCGCGCGGCGGTGTCCGCTAGACTCAATTTGGAGCAGTCAAGCTTTTGGCCGCCGCGATTAGCCGCCCGCCAGGAGATTCCGCCATGATGGCGGAAAACAGACACTCAACGCATTGTGTTGCGTCTCGAGTAGCCTAGGTAGCTGCAGAGACAGACGCACTGACACAGCGGTTGGAAAACACGCCTAGGAAAACAGATACACGCTTCTCCATAAGGGCGGTGCTTAGGATTCGGCCGCCGCGATCCGCCGCCGCGGCGAATCGTGTCTAGGAAATCCTACCTTCAGGCTCTCTTTTGGCTGAAGGTGTACGTGTAACGCGTATACGTATTATGTCGACAAAAATTTTGACTGGAGAAGAAGAATCAGAAAAAAAATTTCTTACCGTTTCGGACTGATCCATGAGACGATATTACGATATCTCTGTCATGCGGGACCGATTTTATTGAAATTGGTCTTATTCGAAAGCTCATATACGGTTTACATAAGAAAAATGCCTTTAAATTTAGAAAATATTGCAGGCGTGATGAGATATTAATGAAATAAGTTTCAGGTTAGGTTGGAATAGCCGCGCGACGAGTAAATGATAGCCGTAGTGACAGTCGACATATATACAGGGTGTCTTTTTTCATGTACTTGGCGTTGAGACGTTGCCGCGTCTCTAGATTTCCAGTATTAGTAAAAAAATTCCAATCTCTCTTTTTTTATTATACAGGGTGTCCCACCTACGACTGGACAGTCGGTTTTCTCCTAAAGTATTGTCGATAAAAATATAAAAAAATAGGGAATTGCATGGTTCGAGGGGGGGCAATTTATTAGCACGAACGAATTTTGTTTTCGATTATTATTTTAAAAGATACGATGGTCAAGTTCGGTTTTTCAAATGGAACTATTTTTTTTGAAGACCTGAGTTGATAGTGCGTTCCAAGACAAATCCAATAAGCTAAAATGTATACACTTTATTTCCACTGGTTTTTAAGATATTGCGCTTGCAAATTTACTGATTTTCACTGGAAGGAAACCCTCTGGAATAGCAAGGACCGGGGCGGTCTTACTGGCGCCACAGGTGGCACTGCTTGTTGAAATAGATACTTACCTGCCAAAGGTCTACGCCAGGAATGGCAGGCCCAAAGGCTGGACAATTCTTTTCCGTCAGAAATGCTACTTAGGTAGGTACATCTGCGGAATCGAGAAGCGCACCGTTACTTTTATTTCGCACTTGCTTCTACGCTCGGATGGCCGGTTCTTTTGGGAGGGATGCAAGCTGGATTGGTGAAATATCCATTACAGCGTATTAAGAAATTCTTTTCTTCATCGTGTTGAAAGGGATGTGACGCGAATGGATTCCTTATGTTTTTCTGATAAAAATCATACCAAATATCATGCAAATCGGACTACTTTGACACAAGCTATTTCTATTCCCTATGTAAAAGTTGTCCGATTTACACGACATTTGGTATAATTTTCATCAGAAAACCCCAAGGAATCCATCGGCGACACTTCCATATCCATACGATAAAGAATAAAGAATTATTTTATTTCCTAAACAGATACTGGGTAATTCTGGAGCTACGCCCGTTACCCCGTGGCGAGGACAACACCCCGCAGTGACCATAGAATTTTATGGCTTTCGACCCTCGAAGGGTTTGGAATATCATTAAGAAGTGAGAAATGTTCAGGATTTCAAATGTTTGCTTCTTTTCTTCATCGTATCGAAGGGGAAAGTGATGCCAATGGATTTCTGGCGTTCCGTCGATTAAAATCATAGCAAATATCATGTAAATCGGACTATTTTTAAACAAGTCAAGTCACCTTGAAATGATATAAATCGATATTCCATGGAATTTCCTTCATTATGGTCCGAATTACGTCGTTCTTGGTGTCAGCTTCATCGGCGAAACATAAGGAATCGATAGGTGTCGTTTTTGCAAAGATCTGATGAGAAATGCGCAAGTCGAAGGTTTCTCACTTCTTATTAGGCACTCGAACCCCTTCGCGGGTCGAAAGCCATAAAATTCGGTCAGGCACTGCGAGGGGTTGTCCTCGCCACGGGGTACCAGGCCGCCGCATCTCCTTGACGGGCGCTGCTCCTTAATTACCCTGTATCTGGTTAGGAAATAAAATAATTCTTTATTCTTTATCGTATGGATATGGAAGTGTCGCGGATGGATTCCCTGGGTATTTCCGATGAAAATCATGCCAAATGTCGTGTAAATCGGACAACTTTTACATAGGGAATACAAATAGCTTGTGTCAAAGTAGTCCGATTTGCATGACATTTGGTATGATTTTCATTAGAAAAACATAAGGAATCCATTGGCACCACTTCCCTTTCGATACGACGAAGAAAAGAATTTCTTAATACGCTCAAATGGATATTTCACCGTCGACTGCGGAGGGTCGACTTCAATTCGCTACGTTCGGCCCAGGATTCGTACCTTTTTCCGAAAAAAGCCATAAAATTCTATGGGCACTGCGGGGTGTTGTCCTCGCGACGGGGTGACGGGCGCAGCACCAGAATCAGCCTGTACCTACCTTTTTAAGAAATAAAACAATTCGTTATTCCTTATCGTATGGATACGGAAGTGTCGCCGATAGATTCCTTGGGGTTTTCCGATGAAAATCATTACAAATGTCGTGTAAATCGGACAACTTTTACATAGGGAATACAAATAGCTTGTGTCCAAGTAGTCCGATTTGCATGACATTTGGTATGATTTTCGTCAGAAAAACATAAGGAATCCATTTGGCGTCACTTCCCTTTCGATACGATGAAGAAAAGGGTCTCTTAATACGCTGTATTGAATATTTCACCCTCGACTGCGGAGGGTCGACTTCAATTCGCTACGTTCGGCCCAGGATTCGTACCTTTTTCCGGAAAAAAACCATAAAAATCGGGTGAGGCAATGCGAAGGTCTGTCCTCGCCTCGGGGTACCAGCGCATCTCCTTGACGGGCGTTGCTCCAGAATTACCCTGTATCATTTGGGCAGTGTGTGACCCGACTACCCTCCGTGCAATTGGTCTGCGCGAAGTGGGGCGCAAGTTCGATCATTATCAGTACTCCTGCCCGAGAGGAATACGATTTACTTTAATTATAGTACATGTGTGTTTTGTAATAAAATGTTTCTATCGTCTCCTGAATTCAATAACTGGCATCCAGATATCTACGCTCCTACAATCCACCGTCAACACGGCTCGTGGAGAGACACAGGAAGAAAAGGGGTAGCCCGCTGTCGACGCGTGGTCCTCTCGAGTATAAACACGAGCTTCAATATCAGAAGAAAAGCAAGCGTTAACGTATTCCGTGCGAGAGAAGGTGGGCATTGCTGTGAAGAGGGCCTCTTCAAGAGAGCAGCCGTTTGTGAGGAATGCAAATCCGAATGGTTCTGATACAATCTGCTCCCTATGATTGAAATTTAGTCTAGCAACTTTCACTCCTCCTAACCTAACCAATCGAACTTGCATCCCTCCCAAAAGAACCGGCCATCCGAGCGTAGAAGCAAGTGCGAAATAAAAGTAACGGTGCGCTTCTCGATACCGCAGATGTACCTACCTAAGTAGCATTTCTGACGGAAAAAGATTGTCCAGCCTTTGGGCCTGGCGTAGACCTTTGGTAGGTAGGTATCTATTTCAAAAGGCAGTGCCACCCGTGGAGCCAGTAAGACCCGCCCCGGTCCGTGCTATACCAGACAGATTTCTTCCAGTGAAAATCAGTAAATTTGCAAGCGCAATATCTTAAAAACCAGTGAAAATAAAGTGTATACATTAAAGCTTATTGAATTTGTCTTGGAACGCACTATCAACTCAGGTGTTCAAAAAAAATAATTCCATTTGAAAAACCGAACTTGACCATCGTATCTTTTAAAATAATAATCGATAAAAAAATTCGTTCGCGCTAATTAATTGGCCCCCTCGAACCATGCAATTCCCTATTTTTTTTATATTTTTATCTCCAATAGTTTAGGAGAAAACCGGCTGTCCATTCTTAGGTGGGACACCCTGTATATCTAGTATGCGAATGAAATCATCTACTAAAAAAAATCAGAATTTAGACCATGAAGCTAAGAAATTAATATTGTAAACATGAACAACACAACGCGACCCACCTTTACCCTACGGACTGACCGAACGTTGATATCTTTAAACACTAATAATTTGAGCAGTGGGACGAGGGGGGAAATGGTCGATACGTGATTATTTAGAGGAAAGTGTGCTGAAAATATTGCAATTGGTCCGAAAGTGAAACTTTTCGGCGTTTGGAAGATATCCCTAATCAAATTTGAAAAATGTCGCCATTTTCGTTCATGCATATAAAAATATTTTTTAATGGATTGTTTATATTAGTTATTAATAAAAGAAGATATTTATCGCAAAAACCTGGTCCTTAATTTAAACAAACCGATTTGTTGTTACTTTCCTTCATTATTCGAATTTTCCTTATAACTTGGAAACGAAAAGTTTCCCAAAATTTTGCTTACACCACTGTAAAGGGCATTAAATAAGGTACCAAATAAAAAGAATTAAAATTTTTTTATCAAAACTAAGTTAACAAAATTAAAAAAAAAATAAATAAATAAATGTATCAAATATTAAATTATACATCATTAGAAAGGAATAATTTTTTCCTATTTTTTAGCGTAAGTTTCATTCCGATATCTTAAAAAAAAGACCCGAAAGGCGGCAAATTTAAAATGCGGCCCACTGTGCGGCGCAGGCGGGACACCGCGTACGGTTATATCTTGCGCCTTACCTTGGCTGTCGCGGTTTATAACCGTACGCGGTGTCCCGCCTGCGCCGTGCCCCCTTGTCTGCCAGATGTCGAAAAGGGGCAATAGACATCGTGCCGTTTTTCAGGGATTTCGACTTCTTTTCACTCTGAGTTAATGAGTATATTGCTCCAACGGCGGGTACCACCGGTGACAATTCTAATTGCCCTACTCCTGGGACTCTCCGCAATGCCGTCACTGATGGGCTTCAGCCCACGACGTCTTTATTGCTGGACTAAACGTTGAGAATCCCAGGACAATGGTCAAATAAGGAAATACCTCGCGAAGCTTGCACATCTGGCAACGAAACATAAGCTAAAGACGTATTTACAACCCCTGATTTTTATAACACGACCGCCGTTTGGGCAGAAGGACGAAAGCGTTTAGCATTTCCTCCTGGGCCCAAATCCGCCCCTTTTGTCACGCCTTAACCAATTACATTTTGCCATAACCACCCCCGCTAGGAATTTGACCTATGGAGGGAGGAACCAATGCTTACGTTTTAAGTGAATGCACGGAGAAAAGGCAGAATCAAACGAAAAGTCAAAGTGTCGATACGTTCGTATAGTTCTGTTACGTGTTCTGATTTGCTTGGTGATTACTGATAAAATTAGGATGGACGATACAAAGTGGAGTAACAAGGCAGTAACAGGGTTAATTACCTTATATAAAACAATGCCATCTCTATGGAAAGTGAGGAGTAAGGATTACCAAAATCGCAATTTAAGAAATGATTGCTATGAAAGATTAGTAACCTACTGCAAAACAATATTCCCCAATGCGGACAGAGAGTTCGTATGCAAAAAAATTCAATCTCTGCGTGGGACATTTCGAAAAGAATTTCGAAAAGTAGTGGCATCTACACGATCTGGTAACGGGGCCGAAGATGTATATGTACCATCACTTTGGTATTACGAGTTACTACAATTCACAAAAGATCAGGACATCCCAACGCCGAGTATAAACAATATCGAGGAGGAGACATCTCTCCCGGACGAGCCAGAAGCGATGCGGGACGAACCCGAACCAATTGAATTTGAAGCTATCGACGTACAGGACATGGACGACACCGAGACGCAGCCTAGCAATCAAGTAAGTTTATTTATGACCTCATTTATTTTATTACTACACTCCTCAAAATAATTCGGTATAGCTGGAACCACGGACGAGTTTCTATCTTGTAAAAAATTAATTCTACACAACGAAAACAAGCGAAATGTCACTGCAAACTTTTATTCTTAGGGAGCCTCTGTGGCTCCAACTACGTGGAAATATCATTTCAATGTAGTACTGAAGGTAAACAAGAAACTGAATATAATTTTACAATGGACACAGACAATAAAAAGGAAACATATGGTTGTCTTTTTGTGAAATTATAGTTTATTAGGGTGACTAAGTATGTGGGTATTACAATTGGACAGAGATGTGCAGAATTACAATTGAATTACTTCATGAATTATGATTACAAAATAATTCAATTAAATCGTATTCAAACAATAATATCAACGCATGCGCAGATCGACTTAATGTACAAGACGTTCAAAAAGTAATGATCACTGGTTTGGGGAGTGAATTTTAAAAAAAAAAATGCTACAAAATTGTTTATAACATTGAAAATGATGTTTCAACAATTCGATTGTATAGAGTTGCACGTATAGGCATGGGCCCACCCACTACTCTGCCGCTTTGGCAGCATCTACCCAAATGGTGGGGCCTGGCCCAGTGCGCACCCCTAAACGTAAACAAACACAATCCGACGTTTAAAGGGACAGAAGGTAGTGCAAGGTGCATTGACCTACTTCGGGCCACTGTGCCAGACCCCACCATTCGAGTACATACTACCAAAACGGCAGAGTAGTGGGTAGGTCCATGCCTATACGTGCAATTCTATACAATGGAATCGTTGAAACATCATTTTCAAAGTTATAAACAATTTTGTAGCACGTTTGTTTTAACAAATCTCCACTTGTCCAGAGGTGCACATTCGCCCCCAAACCATGTGTTACCCGCAAACCCGTTCACCATGTGTTGTTTTAATTTTAACAAGTCATAATATATGATACATATAAATAATACAAATAATATATGATAGGTAACATTCATGTTTTTTGACGGCCCTCCCATAAATGATATACGCATGGTGTACGCAAATGATTATTATTAACATATATATTAATACTATTCAACACATTAAATTAGCTTGTACAACAAATGAGAGAAAGGTAAATAAAAGAAAGGGCATATCGCTAACCGAACTTTGTTACACGAGTACATATCATAGTCATATACACATGAAAGATATATAAATAAATAATGGAATTATAGACGATCTCCCGGCAGCTTTTTTTTTATTTAAGCACTTTATGGTGACCGTGACTGTAGCTTTGACCTGGTTCGAACAAATTTAGTTAGTATATTAAATTATCAAGTGCTTAATCCAGGCCTGCACAGCAAGGCTGTGACGGGCAAGAGCGCTCTCGATTGCTCGCGAGCAAAGCGAAGAGCGACGCCGCGAGCTGTTCCCCCACTCTGTGGCTACTAGCTGAAGTAGTATGCGTGTAAACTGTAAGGTGGTGCCGTGGTGGTTGTTCACTCACGAACACTCCCCACCACGGCACTGTTTCTCATAAAGGCGTGGCCTAACGGTTTACGATGCTCTTTCCACACACGGCCGAAAAGTTTTGCCCGGCGGGCATTCAGCTGTGCACGCCTCAGGGGGGCCAAGCTTCCCTCTTACGAAAGTTGAAGCAGAGTTTGTAGCGCCTCCTACCTATTAGGTGCATACTAAACTGTGAATGTGTGAATCGGGACGTATGTGTATGTGTATACGTGTAATGCACCGCTTACTTTAAAACCTGTCCACGGATCGTCGCGCCAGCGACACGTATGCAGCAGATAGAAGGATAAACATTGAAATTGAATATTTCTTCTTTTCTTAGGAAAAGAAAATATATTCAATTTCTTTGTATATCCTTCTATCTGCTGCATACGCGTCACTGACGCGACGATCCATGGTCAGACGGCCTTAGAAAAGGTAAACCAGGGAAAGTGAGGACGCCATTTGAAGGAATGACGACGGTCGTCATGGTAACATTTCACCAACGTCGAAAAGTTATGTGTCGTGCTCACTGATACACCTAGGCATGTGTGTGTGATGTACCTAGCGCCTCCTACCTATTTGGTACTAACTAAACGGGAACTTCGGCCAAACAATGACGGCTTGGCCCCCCTGGCACGCCTGGCTTAATCGGTCATTATCCCGAAAAATTAATTTAAAATAAAATGGCGGCTGTTCATGCCGGGAGATCGTCTATAATTTCATTATTTATAAGGCAGGACCCCTTAAGGGGGTACACCCGTTTGAACCCTCGGGAAATGTGTATATTTTGTGGATTTTTTTACAAGTCAACGGCTTGATGCAGATTTTCCGTTTTTTTACTATCTTTACATAGTATTATGAACTACTAAAAAAAAGTTATGGATACGTATCCGAAAGTCTCTCCATTTTGGAGGGCTAATCGGTGGCCCCAAAAACTCGCACTACGTTCAACCAATTCACTTCCAATTTTGCATGCAGAATCATAATAAGATTCCACATCGTACAACGAAGGCTTTTTTTATTCCGATTCCCCGTTTATTATTTATAAAGAAAAAAGGTGGATTTTTCTCTTAGAAAAATCTAACTTTACCTTTGATCTCTCACCATTTCTTTATTTTTCAAAATTTTCAAAATCGACTTCGTTGGACGATAGCTATTGACATTATAAATTTTTTTTATTGTTTTTGATTTCACACACGACATACAGCTGTTTTCAGGGCCACCGTTTAGCCCCCTAAAATCGAAAGACTTTCGGAGGTGTATGCATAACTTGCCAAAAATAATAGTTTCTTAACTGAAACTTTTTTTATGAGTAGTTCATAATACTATGTAAAGATAGTAAAAAAACGGCAAATCTGCATCAAACCGTTGACTTGTAAAAAAATCCACAAAATGTACACATTTTCCGAGGGTTCAAACGGATATACCCCCTTCATACATCAAACACTCACGCTCTATACGCATTCAGCATATCTTCCTGCCACGGAACACTTCCTTCTCCTACAAAATACTCTTTATAACGGTCCCTATTTTGCTTGGCAGAGTTATATAAATTCCCACGATTAAGGGGTTGCAAATTATCCATCTGCACTACATCGTTTTGATAATTCCCCTCTTGCCTACTCCTGTTGTTCGTTATAGTATATGCTGCACTCCGTCTCCGTAAGAAATTTTGGAGAACGCAGGCAGCCAATACAACATATGATATATTTTCCACCTTCATATTAATTGCTGTATTAAATACTCGAAATCGCGAGGCTAATATGCCGAATGTATTTTCCACTACGTTCCTAGCTCGGGATAATCTATAATTAAATATTCTTTTATCATGATCCAATTCCCTTTGAGCATAAGGCTTTAAGAAGTTATTAGTTAAAGCAAACGCTTCATCGCCTACAAAGACGAAGTTTAAATTGTTTATCGTTTCATTATTCTCTGGCAAATTTAACTGCCCGTTATTTAAACGCCTCATAAATTCAGTGTGTTCGAGAACACCACCATCTGATACCCTTCCATTTTTGCCGACATCGACAAAAATAAACTCGTAATTTGAATCGACTAACGCCATTAGTACGGTGCTGTAATAATTTTTATAATTGTAATACAAGGCCCTGGAATCCGGTGGTGGAACAATTCTGATGTGTTTTCCATCCATAGCACCTCCGCAGTTGGCGAAATCCCATTTGTCACGAAACCCTTCGGCTATTTTTTTCCACTCGTCCTTGTTATTCGGGAACTATGACAAAACAAAAAAAAATACACAAATAAACAAAATTTAATTTCCTTGTTATTTCTTATTTTATTAAATTATATGTGTTTTTTTGTACGAAGGACGAAGAAGTGGAATCGCAACCGGGTCCAAGCAGCCAGAAACGGCCGGCTAGCCAAATTTCTCACTGCGGAAAGAAGAGGAAAAGTGATGATGGCGTCATGAAAGTTTTAGAAACTTGCGCTGTCGCGCTTAAGAATCCCACCATCAGCCGGATAGAAATATCCGAGTATGAAGCCGCGGGAATAAAAATTGCCAAGCAATTGCAACGGATGGACCCGGAGCAGGCGATTTATGCGGACAGTATTATAACAACCGCGTTGAGAAGAGGGTTATTGAAGACATTAAAACCCCACACAGATGTCTGCGACAACGAGTGTAGGCTCTATGCTGGGCCGAGCCGGGAACAGACGAACGAACATCAGGAAAAGTACCTAATTGTAACGATATAGTAGGAATTATAATAATAATAATATGAGTTTTATAAATACGAGCGCGAATTATCATTTCATTAATAAATTATTACCCTTACCTTTAAGAACTCTGTCCGTAGTGCATAATACAGTGCTTTGCACGTCTCAGGAATTATTTTGCATAACGCAGGAGCTGATATTCCTGTCGTAAATTTCAAATCTTCATAGGAACGCCCAGTTGCCAAAAATCTCAAGGTAGCGATAAGGCGTTGTTCTGCGGTGATGCTTTTTCTCATAATGGTGTCCATTTTCTTGATTCGGTTTTGAACTAAACCCAGTAGATCATCAAACGCCTTACAATCCATCCTCAAGTAATTCCGATAATCGTCCGGATAATTTTCTCGCAGTTCTCGAAGAAGAGGCTGATCATTGCAGTCTCCGCGGTATTTTTTCACCCAAACCTGGCGGTTTCTTCTTCTGCTTCTTCTTCGGTCTGCTACTGTTAACTGGACAGCAGCAGCAGCAACAACAACAACAGCCAAGTTCCGGTCATTGTTTACCGCAAACATGACAAAACTTTTGATGCACTTTTTTAAACCGCGTTCTTCACACAGGCTTTCACTTGAAGTGGTTCGGTGTAACGATAATAACCACAATTCAAGGAAGTTAAACCAGAAATAACAGTTAACAATAACAATTAACAGTAACAATTAAAAATAACAAGTAACAATCACAATTAACAGAAACAATTAACAATACCAAGTACCGGTAATAATTAATGGTAACAACTAAAAGTAACAATTAACAGAAATAATTAAAAGTAACAATTAACAGTAATAAATTAACAGTAAATATGGAAAAACAGTAAAAATGCGTGCGCGGTACGTGTTGTCTGATAACCGGTTCGAGACCAAGTGTCCGCTCCGTGAATTTTCGCCGGTTAAAAAGGAAAGACTAGACAGAGTTAGAGATAGCGAATAAAAGAAGATAGAAGAAAGATGAAGTAGGAAAAAACAGGGAAAAAACATAGAGAGGGTGAAAAGAAAGCGTGGGATAAGAAAGCTGTCCCCCGGTTCGCAAAAGCCTGGTCGCCAAATGTTCCTGACGCTGACCAGGCCTGTGCGAACCCTTGACTCCAGGTGCATGGCAGCAGAAACGGTAGGAACAGGTAGGTACTTATAAAGGAGTAAAAGTGAAAGTTAGAAACAGCTGAAGAGACAGAGAAAATAAATATGGCAAAGACGTAGTTTAGTATGAAAGTTGTACTTTTGTGTATCCATCACTCTATTCGGATAGCTAATGGACGAAGTTTGTAACCATGCAAACAAATATGTCGTGTTTATACTCGAGCGATAAGGGATCCGTTTGTAATTTGAAGGGAGGACGGCGCAGGCGGGACCCCGCGTGCGCAAACGTACTGGCGTTTCTGGCGATATCAGGTGTTTCTGAAAATATACTAGCAGTGGCTTGCTGTTGTCGAGGTCAAGAACCGTTTAAGGAAACCAAACGCTGCGCAAATAATTTTTTACCCTTTCTTAAGGAGTCACTCTACCTTGACGGCCTGAACAGGAGCGCGATATTTGGGATTTTTTTCAGAGAAACCCACAAATTATATTAATTGAAAACTTTATGCCTATATTTGTACATATTTTGGCAGCATTTAAAAAAAAGTTAAGCAGAGGCTTGGCTGACCGTGCGAAAAACCTGAGGCGCGCGACGAGCCTGGTTTCAAGTGCCGTTTTTTCCTTTTCGTATAATATTTAAATAGGTACAAAAATTAGTCCATTAGTACGTTTATTACGGTTACTTTCCTTATATTTATTCTCTTTTTATTAGGTTCTTTGCTCGTTCTGGTCATCGTTCGGACCACGGAATGCCTACTCCTTTTATAATTTGTATTGTTTGTGTCTAAAGTAGTCCGATTTGCATGATATTTGTGATCATTTTAATTGGGAGAACGCCAGGAATCCACTAGTGTTACTTTCATATCGATACGACGAAGAATAAAGAATTTCTTAATACGCTGTAATGAATATTTCACCCTCGACTGTGTGTCGCCGACCTCGATTCGCTGCGGTCGGCCAAGGATTCATACCTGTTTCAGAAAAACTGTATACTTTATTCTTTATCGTATCGATATGGAAGTGATACCGATGGATTCTTTACGTTTTTCAAATGAAAATTATACCAAATTTCATGTAAATCGGACTATTTTTAACGAAGTTATGGAAATCAATTTATTATGAAGATTCCTTAATTACAATCCGATTTGTGTCGTTTTTGGACCATTTTCATCGGAAAAACATAAGGAAACGATTCACGTCACTTTCGCCAAGATCCGGTGCGAAATGTAGAATTTTCGATTCGCCACGTCTTAGGGGGCAACATGGTACGGCCCCCCTGGTCTCGAGGGTCGAAGTCCTCGAAATCCATCGAGGCACGGCTTATCCTTGGCTGCCAGGATCGGCTGCCAGGCTCGTCGCGCGCCTCAGACTCATCCGCACTGTCGGAAATCCTGAGGCGCGCAACGAGCCTGGTTTCAAGTATCGGTTTTTCCTTTTCTAACTACCTTTTCTGTCTCTTATGCAAACTCTTCTGGATTCGAGGTTTGCGCGCGGGCAGGAGCGTGGTGCTTTCTGGCGCGCGGGCAGGACTGTGATGCTTTCTTGCTGCGCGCCACGCAAGAGCGTGGGTGAAAAATTTGACCTGCATCACGAGCAATCAGAAGACTACCCCCCTCCTTCAAAACATCTTGCATATTACATCTCTTCATCATTTATCTTAGATATAACATCACTTGCATACCTATATGTATTTATTGTCTATCAATATTAGTTTTTATATTAAAACAAGCAGTGACATGGTAATTATTGTCGTTGATAGTAATAATTATGATCGTCACAACAGTGAATGTGTTAACTGTAATTTCATTTGCCATCGCATTGCCGGGGAAACATTTGGACATTTTTTAAAGTACCCTTGTAAAATTTTACAGTCGTTATAACTGAGTCATAAACCATTTCCAGAATTTATAGCATCTTCAGGTCAACCAAATGTAGCTTCCTAAAAACAGATGTTTCAGTGTACCCTACAGTAACAGCATTTATGATATCCTCTATAAGCCTGGTATATCGAGGAATTTGAGATACTTTTCGCGAACGTATATCGCGATCGTGTCTTGCCGACTGTTTCGCAGATCGATGATATACATCGGACAAGTAGTACACAATACACCACTGCGGTGGATCGTGTAAAGAGCATGTGGAGTCGACGTAGAAATGGGAGCCCGAACTCGCTGTCTCTAAGTAGTGACGGGTACGACCTTCTGGCCCGCGCGAAGGAGCGCCACGATCCGGCTTCACGTACTTTTGCGGGCCGCGCGGCGTGTGGCGCGCCGGCCCGCGGGCCGGACTGCGCGCAAGACCGACCGTGTAAAGGGCCCTAATGTGCCTACAGGGCGGCCCGCTTTCGGCCGCCCGACTTGCCCCGCGAGCTCGATCGCATTATCGGGAGTGGCGTGATACTTCGTGGGCCCCCCCTTTTTCCAACTCAACACTGCAGTGCGGCCCACATTATAGCGTGGGGGCCGTCGCTCCTCGCCCTCCCTCTCACCACCCCGTCTGCACGTGCCCTCCCTCTCTCACAGGGGGGGGGGGGGGCGTAGGGGGGGGGCTATTGCCGTGCCCGTTATGGGGTGCGGCATTCCTCCCCACGGGGGAGAGGCGACGTCGCGGCCCGGGGCCTACTTGTTGTTAACCGGGGTAGCGGGCGACTTTCATAACTAAGTCGCCGCACGGCCTCCCCCGACCCCGGGTCATCTCGCGCGCCTTCTGCCGGGGGGGGGGGGGTATTTTACCTGACCCAACGGTTGTATTGCTTTCGGCAGTCAACGGGCGGCCTACTCGAACCGCAGGTCCTCGCTGGCAGCGAGTAAGCAAAACTGTGTGTTCAGTACGTCTTTCCCGATAATCCAGGGCCAAAAGCATTTCAATAATACGAAGAAGGCTGTATGTATGAACCTGATTAACACGAATGGAGTGTTATTGACCAAGAATGGGTTAGTAAAACTCTTCTGTAGGTATAAATGATATCATTGAGACTGGTACGAGACCTGTCGATATTGTTTTCAAACCTCATTACAATAATCCGGGGTGCGAGTGGTGGTAAACCGACCGTAATAGCGGAGCGGGCAGCTCGCTTACCTGAACCGGAAATCATTTTGTAACTGTTCATTGTGACATGAATTTTAAAGTGTCCATCCTAGAAAGGAGCTAATTTTGTAAGTAGAATTTCAAGGAATTATTTCTGTTTATGTATACGAAAAGCAGAAGACCAACATCGTACAATAGCCAGCTGCGAAAATGCTTTGTAAATTAACAGTTTTCAAATTTTTATTCTACTGAGAATATAGAAAAAGAAGTTAGAGAATAATTAATGAAAAAAGTAGAATATTCGCACCGGAATTTGAACCTCGGATTTTCAGTTTGCAACCCAAGTTCTAGGATTTTGGTGAAATGAATTCTGGGCGGAGAGCGCCGGCCAGGCAGCGCGTACGGCACACGGACAGAAGGAAGGATACGCTTGCAGTGGTACGATACAAGCCAGAAGGGTGTCGTATCTTTGGCAGCAAATCAAGCTTCGAAAATGCTTTGTAAATTAACAATTTTCAAGCCTTCAGTCTTCTGAGAAAATAGAAAGAGAAATTAGAGAATAAATAAAGGAAAAAAGTAGAATATCCGCACCGAGATTTGAATTCTGGACTTTTTGTTGCGACCCAAGCGCTTCGATGTCGGTACGTCCCTACTTCTTATTCGGGGCCGCGATTGTAGGGGAGTTTATATTTTCGATCCGCTTTCGAGCTAGTCCAGGGACTTTATGCTCTGGGTTAGTTGAGCGCAAGATTTTAAAGTACTAATTCGGGATATTATACTGCCTACCTTTTACTGGTCGATCAATATGAGTCGCCAGGGAATGGGTATCTCCGATATCCCGTCGATCTCTGGTGCGGGGTGGGTTTTCGCCTGAACCCAAGGTGCAGCGTTGATTATTTTGCCCTGTAATTGTCGAGTGTTGGTAATTCGTGGTGTGGTGTAGACTCCCAACAAAGATTCTGGGGCAGCCGGGACACACTTATAATTATAATTCAAACGTCTGAGTTGCACCTTTCGCCCGGCTCGATTACTTTTGGGCATCTGAGGGTTAATTAAATCTTTTAGTTTTTGCTCGAGCCGAACCCGGTTTGCGCTTGACTCCAGAGGACACGGTGGGCAGCTGTCTGCGCGCCAGTGATTTCGAAAGCCAGCTCAAACGTAGTTCATTAATTATTCAATTTTTGATGATTTGAAAGGATTGATTAGTATTAAATTGATCGCGTGAACAGATTGACTTCTAGTATCTGGCGACATAGTGGGCAGCTGACTGCTCGCCGATAACGCTTTCAACGGAGGAAAATCTGTTTTTCTTTATTCTCATTTCTACGGTGGTGCCTTAATAAAACTTCGAATGCCCAAAAGTTTAAGAACAAGCTGGTAAAACACTTGAAACACACGAAATATGATTTTAACACGTTTATTAAAAACAAATAATTTCACTTACAACTGTCACTCGTTTGGATTTTGACACTTAATCAAATTTGTAACTGTTATATATAAGTATGAATTTAATACAGTGGTAATTAGTTAATTAGTATGTAATTATACGTAATAATAATGAGCTCCGCGGGTGGTCCGATCCCTTTTTATAGGGCAGTCGGTCGCTCCTTCCCTAGGATTTGTCACATGACAAATCCTAGGTGGGAGACCCCATCCCACAGCCTCTACCTGGAATCTTCCAGGAAGAATCTTCCCATTGCTTTATTCTGGGAGTTTTGTTTACTACTTAGGCACGTTCCATTTTAACTGATTCCCAGCAGCGACGATAGCAAGATTCTTACATTAATTCGCATTTGATTTATATGTTATGCGTTTACAATATTTTTTGTACGATATGTTTCGTACAGCTTATTTACTAGGGGTTGAAATTAGGTATATCATATTGGAGATTGATTTTCGGGAATGACGAGAGGGCAATCTTCTGGCGAGGACCAGGGGCACAGCTTCGTGAAGGTGTCGACTCCACTGGTTGATATGGGCTTTTGTACCACGCTGAGCATCAGCTGGTGTTGGCTGGGCCTTCGTGCGGTCAGCTACCTGGTATACAGCTGGCTGTCCGCCACCTCCTCGATCTGACTGTCCTGCTCGTTGCCGTCCGTGTATTCTTTGCTCGATCTCTTCTTATCGATGTTTATGATGATAATGCCTTATCGGCGATACGTTGTATAATGTTTTGTATAAAGTTTTTCATAGGAGGTACTTATAATCCCTCAGAGTACGAAATAGTAAATATAAATGATTTACAGGGTTAATTAATATTTGACTCCACGTCGCGGGACGTGACAGTCGGTAAAACGAATTCTCGCCGGAGAGCGCCGACCAGGCAGCACGTCGGCACACGGATGGAGGGACGGGTATGCTTGTGTGGTGCGGTACAGCCGCTAGGAGGGGGTACGCTTGGTCATGGAGTGGTGGTACTGCTCGTGGGCGAAAACCCACGGTTCTGGCATCACTGTTCGTGATGTCCTTGGCACACCATTTTTTCAACAAGGGATCCGCAGAGTTGCTTGTCGACACTGGGTCTTGGCTCAATCTGATTAAACGGGAGGGATTAATTACCAATTTGACGATCAATACCGACATTATTTATAACCTCACCGGTATAGGCACGGGAGTGGTTCGTACCCATGGCGAGATCATTGTTCCAATCCATAATGTTCCCGAACCCTTTCAAATTGTGGACGATAAGTTCCCTATAAGAGAAACAGGAATTTTGGGAGATTCATTCCTCGAGAAGCAGGAAGTAACGTTAACGTTTAGGGAGCACTTACCGAATAGCCTTAAATTCAGAGACGGTGAATTGTCTTCTCATGCATTCTCGAGCTTTGAGCTGCCCCCACGTACAAAGATTCTAATTGCGGTACCTACCCATAGCAAGTGTGCATCTGGATATATGAAGGGGATAGATCTTGGTCCATGTGTTTTCATGGGGGAGGCATTGGTAAGCCAGGAGCACGGTTTTGCAAAAGTGTATGCAATCAACACTACTGCCGATCATGTCAAACTCAGTCTACTACCTGTAGAATTGGAAGATTTTTACATAAAATCTCCTTCACCATGTTACGAGCCGGGGCTGCGGCAACGCGAGAGGCCGGCGAGAAGGGTATTTCCCAAGGAATACGGTTTATGAGTATGTTAGTTAGGGGCGCGGACGAGCCGCAGGAGGGTGATACGTCCTGAACGAACCCGATGCGAAATCGGGGTGTCACTAGGATGAAGTTCACAGACGAACTCGACGCGCAGTCGAGGCGCTGGTAGGAGGTTGGCTTATTTACAGACGAACCTGATGCGAAATCAGGGAGCCGTAAGAGGGTGAGGTTTCGTGGACGAACCCAATGCGAAATCGGGGAGCCACTGGGTTGGTGATGATTCCTTGTTTTGGATGGTAAATGCGAACGAACCTGATGCGAAATCAGGGAGTCGCGGGAAATATTAGTGATGCCTCGTAACTCTTAATTAATGTTTGATACAACTCGAGCGGTAAAGTTGTATCGGTGGGTGAGTGCTACTAATATTATAAGGATCGCTGGGTAAAAGATGGGTTTAACGAATCTACTCGATTTACACGTGAATACCCTTCGTATATTCAATAACTAATTATTGTACAAATGTAACTGTCGCGGTTATATAATAAATAAAAGTGTGTAAGTTACCACTAGTTTTCACGGTGTTGATGCACTGGCGATGCGGCGCGTACGAGCGGTTATTAACAAGTGCCAAATAGAATATAAACCGGACTCGCGGATTCTATGAGGTTAACTATGATTCTGACGGAGACTTTAGCCCGATCTTTAACCAACTCTGTACGAGCGTGACACGACGTGACTCTACGCGTGACTCTATAGCTTTTAACCAAAGAAGGTAGAAACCAAAGGGTTTATATAGTCCCAAAAATGAGTGGGGATGCGTTAGAAATCTCCATGTAAGGAAATCCTTCGGAGTCGCTGTCGTGTCACTCACGTTCCCATGGTCGTGATCCAGATGGTCGAGAGCATGACCCCCATTAGTGGTGTGTGATAAGTAAAAGGATTTTAGGGCGTTTTCCCTTCGCAGACGCAAGCTCGAAAAATGGTTGAGAGCGGCGTATGGGAAAATTCCACATTCGTAACAACCACGTTCCTCTCGTGCCGGAGACCCCGGTGTCGATCAGTCAGTTGCCAATGCTCAACGGTTTGCCCAGCTGGTCAAGGCTCTCGATTTGGATAGCCTTAACGAAGCCGACCGTGTCAGCGTCCTGGAGTTAATCAACGAGTTCCCGTATCAATTCTACCTTCCCGGGGACAAGTTCTCGGGGGGTCACTCTAAAGACGGCCAACACGCTATAATAACCACCGACGAAGCTCCCATCAATACCAAACAGTACTAGAACCCATTAATACACAAAGCTGAGATTGAAAAACAAGTACATTCCTTGCTTCATAGTGAAATAATCAAACCGTCTATGTCGCCCTTTAACTCACCCGTGTGGATCGTCCCTAAGACATCCGATTCGTCCGGAGTACCCCGTTGGCGAATGGTTATTGATTACAGGAAACTGAACGAGAAGACCGTTGGCGACGCTTACCCGCTCCCCAATATTACCGATATACTGGACCAGCTGGGTGGAGCAAAATACTTTAGTACCTTAGATTTGGCCTCTGGCTTTCACCAAATTCCTGTTGATCCCATTTCAAAGCCCAAGACCGCCTTCTCAACCCCTCATGGCCATTTTGAATTTAATCGAATGCCATTCTGGCTGAAAAATACCCCAGCCACTTTCCAGAGGCTAAGGGCCTTTACACACGCGCGACTTTTAGCAGCGATACAGTCGCGATGCAGCAGCGATACAAACGCAATGCAGTCGCTGTCCGTCTACCTTTGCACACTTGCGTCGCACAGACGCGATGCTGTTCATTCGCGAAACGCGCGACTGTATCGCTGCTAAAAGTCGCTCGTGTGCAAAGGCCCTAATGGATTTGATACTGTCGGGGTTACAGGGTAAGGACCTTTTCGTATATATGGACGACATCGTCGTGTACTCTGACTCTCTCGAGGAACACGCTCGTAAATTAATGAACCTTTTGGCGCGTTTACAAAATTCAGGGTTAACCCTTCAACCCGAAAAATGTCGATTCCTCCGACGAGAAAGTGTTTATTTAGGACACATTATTAGGAAAAATTAAAACAGTTAAAGAGTTTCCATTACCCAAAACAAGGAAAAATATTAAACAATTTTTGGGTCTTATAGGCTATTATAGAAGATTTATTAAAAATATGGCAGAAATCGCAAAACCGTTGACGGCATTTTTAAAAAAAGATACTCCTTTTCGTTGAGATTCCGTCACCCAAACTGCTTTCGAAACTCTGAGAGACATCATCGGTTCGGAACCCCTTCTACAGTTCCCTAACTTTTCAAACCCGTTCCTTGTAACCACCGATACGTCCGATTATGCACTGGGAGCCGTCCTGAGTCAGGGAGAAATTGGGCATAATCTCCCCGTGGCCTACGCGTCTAGAACCTTGAATAATGCCGAAGTCAATTACTCGACGATAGAGAAAGAGTTACTGGCTGTTTTGTTCACTGTAGATCATTTTCGGCCTTACCTATATGGTCAGTAATTTACCTTGGTAACTGACCACCGACCGTTGGTCTGACTGCATAACGCTAAGGATCCGACCTCTAAATTAATGAGGTTGTGACGTAGAGTCCCAGTGCGAGAAGTCGAGCGCGTCGCGGTGCGACCGGGAGTGAGCGAGAGGCCGGGAGCACACGGGCGATCGCGACCGAACCGCACCGAACTGGGCCGAAGCCCGCCGGTCTTGCGACGCGTCAAGCGATGACGCTCACTCCCCACCGCGCCGCTAGATCGCGTCGATTTCTCGCAGCTATTAATTTCCGAGAATCGGGACATAAGCCCTGACGCGACGAAGGCAAGGCAGTTCCAGTGGGGATACGGATCCCCCACTACCCGACCTGCCTGGATGTTGCCCGGTGCCAGTAGTGGTAGAAGTATCCGTGTATCCGCCGATCGTATGATCGCCTACTGTCCTCTCTCCTCTACCGTTCCGTTAAAGAGACGCTGGAAGTTGCCCGGTCTCTGTCCCTCTACCGTTCCACAATAGAGACGCCGGATGCTGCCCGGTCTTCAATCGTTCCGTTAAAGAGACGCTGGAAGTTGACCGGTCTCTGTCCCTCTACCGTTCCACTATAGAGACGCCGGAAGCTGCCCGGTCTTTAATCGTTCCGTTAAAGAGACGCTGGGAGTCGCCGGTCTCTGTCCCGCAAAACTGCCCCACGATAGAGACGACGGGTTGCCCGATCTCCAAATCGTTCCGTCAACGCGACCGTACCGGCACTCCGTCCGAGATGCGCCCGTCCCGGGCCATAGCTCCATTAATGTAAATAGTGTACATATATAGTTTAAGAAATAAAGTAAGAAAAGGACGAGAGATACCCATCGAGGAATTCATCGAACCTGGCACTCCGACTGAGTTTATCCTCTTATCCTCTTATCCTCGGAGTGACGACCGTCACAAGATGGCGTATCAAATTAAACGAGTATAATTATAATATAGTATATAAACCCGGTAGAGTCAATTCGAATACCGACGCACATTCGCGTAACTCAGTCGAGTCCATTCATGCCCCAATTTTCCCCTCGCGCCCCTTACAACTTGACGGAACGTATAACTCGCCTTCGGGGGGCCCGCAGGAGACACTCGTTTGCGCAGACAAGTTGTCGATCGCGGATCTCCGAGTGATGAGGGCCATATACAGATTCTCTGACTTTGATAATGAAGTAAATGTGGCTTCTGTTTTCTTGGCGCGCGGGAACACAGAAGCCGGGCAAAATGAGGTCGTGGATAAGTTAAAATCAAATTTCTGTCTACAAACATGTATTTCCTCTAGCAGTCATAATGAACACTCGCTGGCGCTGACCACCTTTTCTAAACGAGAGAAATCATCCGTTAATGAAATTAATATAACACGCGGGGGATCACTCCAATCGAACACTAATGACCAAAATCTACTCGGACGCTCGAGGGCTATCGGTGATTCCCAACTCCAGGAACCCGCTTCGAGAGGCGTTAGAGCAGGTCACTGTTCGATAAGAGCGGATTCAATGTTTGCCGATGAGGGGACATGCTCGCGGGATCTTGACTCGCTGCAGAGGCCTGGAAAGCCTAGTAGGGACCCGACTGAGGTCGTGGAAAGGGCTGACGAGCATATTAGAAAAAATTCTACAGTGGCCGGAGCCCATGAATTTAGCGACCAAGACCGCACGGGGGATCCCCAGAAATCCGACCTCAATAGATTTATTTAATTTAAAACCAAGCAGACTATTGATTACCAATGCTCCTACGGACGAACGGAACGCTCACTTACTCCCAACTCCAACCATCTTTTACACTAAAGATTCCCTCCTCATGCGAAGAGATAACCTTGCCCACTGTCTTCCGCTTGACCTCGGCGTCACCTCCAATATTGGTAGGACACTGCTGGCGCGAACTAAACTCACTATTGAACTAGTAAAGGGGTATCAAATAAATGTTGGCGAAGCCATGACCATCCCGGGAAACAAATATTATATCTTCCATTTATTTCACAAAATTACAACACCTCAGGAGAACCCAGAACTCGCCCATATAATATCTTCTGTCAAATCGCTGAAACAACTTATGGACTCGCTAGGCATAAAATCCATTAGTCTCTCGAAAATTTGCAATAATCTGGAACCAGTCGAGTGGACCCATGTGGAGGATATACTGAGGAGTGTTTTGAGTGACCCCCAGTATATCATTACTATATGTACGGGTGAAATTGGGTCTCCGTCAAAATCCAGACGGCCTCAGATTATTAAGGCTGCCGTCTCAAGTTTGTTTTGGTCCGAATCGATCGAAGCGTCCCTTGTAAACAGACGGACTCCAATGAACTACTGCGGTCGATAAAAAGAATGTAGCGATCTGACTGGACCGTCTATAGTGGGACGCCACGAAAGACGAGAGGTCACCACCTTAGAAAAGGAAAGAGAAGAGCGTTTCGTTCCGGGCCCGCCAGAGAACTCGTCAGTAAGGCTACCTGGCGGGACCCTGCCTTAGACACGCTGGGTATTAGGACTGGGACAGAAACGCGTATACAGTCGGTGTAGAAAGTATTCGTACAGTGATACTTTTCTAGAAATAGCTTTATTTAAATACTTTTATTTACAAGTTTTTAATACATTGACAAAGACGTTATATTCATTGAAGTTTCCTGAATTATCTTTGCGTAAATAAAACAAATTTACTCACAATTGTCGTCTAAATATAATAAAAAAATAAAAAATTGGCAGAAAATGGCTCGTAATAATTATTCGTACACTATCCATTTTACACGAAAAACAATTAGTAAATTAAACAAAGAAACTAGTTGTTTGATATTTTAATATTTAGTGGGATGTCCTTTTGATTTTGCAATTGCTTCAAGTCTTCTCGGCATAGAATTAACTAAATGAGACGTTACATTGGGCGGTATTTTATTCCACTCTTCCAGGAGTGCGGCTTTCAGACATGCCTTCGATGTTATGTGATGATCGCGAATTTTTCTTTCAAGATAGTCCCATAGGTGTTCAATGGGATTGATGTCTGGAGATTGTGGAGGCGTCTTCAAGTACTTTGGGGTGTTATATAAGATCCACAGTTTGGTATTATAAGCAGTATGCTTTGGATCGTTGTCCTGCATGAAGATAAAATTATCTTCAATTCCCATTTTAGTTGCACTAGAGTGAAGGTGATTCTTTAGAATGTCAATATAAACCCTGTGGTTCATCATTCCGTCGATAAAATGTAGAGACCCTACTCCAGCTGCACTCATACAACCCCAGACTAATACCGAACCTCCGCCGTGTTTCACCGTAGGTCGCAAGTTTTCTTTTCGGAACTCCGTATTTTTCTTCCTCCATACCGTGAAGTGTTTATTGGACCAAATATTTCAAACTTACTCTCATCAGAGAAAATGACTCTGTTCCAGTATTGCATTGGTGTGTTAATGTGCTGTTTTGCAAATTCCAACCTTTTCTTCCGATTAGTTTCACTCACGAAGCATTTTTTACGGGCTACTCTACCGTGATACTCATTACTTCGTAAAAAACTACGCACTGTACTGGCACTAACACTTATGCCATTGTTGTTCCTAAGTTCTGTAACAATTTTTTCTGCACTTATACGCGGATTTTGTTTCACTTTGCGAGTAATTATTCGTCGAACTTATTCATTGAACTGTTTTGGACGTCCAGATCTTGGTTTATTTTGTACTGTTTTTCGTACTCCGAACCTATCAATAATGCTCTGAATAGTAGACCTTGCTCTATTTACAATGCGAGCAATTTCTGCAAGCGATTTGCACTGATTGTGTAAGCCAATAATAATTTTTCGTTCAGCTTCCGTTGTTTCGGAACCTTTACGACCCATTTTGAGAAATAATTCTAATTTGTGTACTGCATCTACAAACGCTGACTTGCGACTGACCGGCTTTGTTATTACTCGTTGTATCCGGTAGGTCAGACTGTGTTTACATTAGCTTTACTACGAAAAATACGAAGTGTACGAATACTTTTTACGCGTCTATTTCTGTACACTTAGATGTGTTTATTTATATTTTCGTAAAGATCAAGAGTAATACAATTTTGTTTATACAAGGTCTATTCTAAAAACATCAAAGAATATTTATAAATCATTATTTTTCATTAAAATTTATTAATAACGCAATTATATCAAATTTTATTTTAAATTCGTCGCTGTACGAATACTTTCTACACCGACTGTATATACTATCGGGAAGGATAGCGACCAGAAGCGAGAATATCTCCTCGCGCCGCGTGGCCCTCTGGTGGAGCGTCGGTAACCACTACGGATCCCTTGTTGCGCGATTTTGAGGGACTTTCCAATAAAGCGCCGGTTCGTGCCCGTGGAGCGCTAACGCACTCAGCTCGCGAAGTGACGCGGGAATTTTTAAAAGAAATCAACTAGGATGGACTGTAGTATATGTATTGTTCCACAGAGGAAGACTGTTCGTTAGTCTGCTGACAAGATTGATCTGATCTTTTACAAATTTACTCCTCGCTTGTAACTTCCGAACGCCCTACTCCTCTAATTTTGGCTGGTTCTTCCGACTCCCTCCTTGGATCCCTTCGTCCAATCAAGACGGTGTTGCCCCTCAAGTTTCGTCAGTAGGTTGTCCTTCAGCCACCTCTCCGTCCTTGGCCCTTCCTTCGCGTTTCCCTCCACTCTAGGCTGGTGGTCGAGGCACGCTTTCCGAGTACATAGCTTACATAGGCTACGTACAGTACATACATTTCTAACAGGTAGGTACGCGCAACCCCTAGGGTCAAGACGACGTCGCCCGCGCAAAGGTTATGACTTTATGACTTTCAGCTGCTCCCGACCAGAGTTTTTACCCTAACAGGACATCGGCAATTATTGAAAGGGAGGACAGAGTTTTAAATGGTTTTACGAGACGAGCAGCTGCCCGCTCGACGAAATTTGGCACGCAGATGTGGAAGGAAATGTTAAGCTATTTATTATCCTCGCCTGGCCTAACTGTAGTTTTGAAAATTACTGAATGCAACCCCAGGTTCTCGTACGCTTTCTGAGTTCAGGTATTAGCTATTAATATTCCACAAGCGCGGTTGAAAAACCGGCAGGGAAAACCCTCGAAAAGCACAACACGCTCTTCGTGTTTATGAGTCCTGACAATAAACTCCGCCTTGTCCCCCGTTTCAAACTTGCTTAAGACCTTTCAGATGTGCCGTTCGCTTCGAATCTAATTATAATATATCTATCTTTCAGTACAAAAGGATTTTGAATTTCGCTCTCGCATCAAACCTTGATATCCCTATGTCTTATGGCTAACTTCATATAATATACGGAATCACACCAGCGGATATCGCAACACCCTACAGTACTCCCCCCTAGAGAACTCCTAGGGACTTGGAGGAATCGATGTTAATGATGGAAGTGGATTCGTAGAGGTAAGTCCGAGGTTATGTCACCGACAATAATGCTCCCCAACCATAGGTTAGTAGAAAGAAAAAAGGAGAGATATAGGCGAGCACGCTTAAGCCGTTGCAGAGCGGCGAACAAATCGACGGCCGATGCAGAGCTGCAGAGGGACGAAGCACATGGTCCGGAAGGCCCTCACAATTGCAGAGCGGCGACAACCACACCGATGCAGAGGGACGGAACACGTGGCCCAAGCCATTGCAGATTGAACAACGTTCAAACGCCTATCGCAGACGGGACGGCGAGGGACGGCGCATAGGGACGGCGAGCATACTGCTCATAAAGCTAAGGGAGAAGGAAGGCGTGTACGGCGAGAGAGCGACAACACTTGCTCAATCAAGCCGATCATGTCGGGGTTACCACTGTAGCAATCTGACTAGACCGTCTATAGTGGGACGCCACGAAAGACAAGAGGTCACCACTTTAGAAAAGGAAAGAGAAGAGCGTTTCGTCCCGGGCCCGCCAGAGGACTCGTCAGTCAGGCTACTGTGGGGAACGGCCGTTCCCCCACTCCGAGAACTGTTCGATGGTGGGGAGGCCGCGAGAGCCGACGTGCGTGGCCATGCTGGACGCGTGGCGCGCCACTTCGTTATTCGACTTCTCTGCGAACAGTCGCAGGAGATTGTACTCTCTGTTGGACCATGTGTCCATTGTTGCGATATCCGCTGGTGTGAAAGCGTATATTATATGAAGTTAGCCATAAGACATAGGGATATCAAGGTTTGATGCGAGAGCGAAATTCAAAATCCTTTTGTACCGAAAGATAGATATATTTTATTAGATTCAAAGCGAACGGTACATCTGGAAGGTCTTAAGCAAGTTTGAAACGGGGGACAAGGCGGAGTTTATTGTCAGGACTCATAAACACGAAGAGCGCGTTGTGCTTTTCGAGGGTTTTCCCTGCCAGTTTTTCAAACGCGCTCGTGGAATATTAATAGCTAATACCTGAACTCAGAAAGCGTACGAGAACCTGGGTATGCATTCAGTCATTTTCAAAACTACAGTTAGGCCAGGCGGGGATAGTAAATAGCTTAATTTTTCCTTCCACATCTGCGTGCCAAATTTCGTCGAGCGGGCAGCTGCGCGTCTCGTAAAACCATTTAAAACTCTGTCCTCCCTTTCAATAATTGCCGATGTCCTGTTAGGGTAAAAACTCAGCTCGGGAGAGGCTGAAAGTCATAAAGTAATAACTTCGCGCCGGCGACGTCGTCTTGACCCTGGGGGTTGCGCGTACCTACCTGCTAGATATGTATGTACAGTACAAAGCCTATGTAAGCTATGTACTCGGAAAGCGTGCCTCGACCACCAGCCGAGAGTGGAGGGAAACGCGAAGGAAGGGCCAAGGACGGAGAGGTGGCTGAAGGACAACCCTCTGACGAAGCTTCAAGGACAACATCGTTCTTGATTGGACGAAGGGATCCGAAGAGGGAGTCGGAGGAACGCACCGAAATTGGAGGAGTAGGGCGCTCGTAGGCGACAAGCGAGGAGTAAATTTGTAAGAAGACAGATCGAACTTGTTAGCTGAACAGTTAACGTCAGACAATTAAAATCCAAACGTAGAATACATTCAGAAGTGTTTCATTCGTTTCATACGTACCTTGAAATTCCCGCGCATATTCGCGAGCAGAGTGCGTTAGCGCTCCACGGGCACGAACCGGCGCCTCATTTGGAAATCTTGAAGAAATCGCGCAACACCATCCATTGTGTTTAACATTGTTAACAGTACAACCACGTGTGTATCATACACGTCTAGCGCTTGTGCGCTTTCCTCGACGTTTGTCGAAGTGTGTTAGTCACGCCCGTGTTCGCCTTCGGCGACTCAGGCATTGTCTGGTAAATATATATATATATTTACCTCACTAAAGGTGTGATAGTTATTATCCAGCATATTCCTTACAATCGTGGACGTAGGGCCACGATAGGGGAAAAACTAGAACGCCCACAAAATACTAAACCCGTGTTACGTCCGAAATCGAGATTTGAGATTGATGATTGATTTCGCAACGTAAAGAGGGGATCTTGCCCCGTCGCCTCCACAGCGCAACCGTAATCCCTAAGGCCGGTCACGCTTTTTAGAGTAACTGTGCGGGGCAGGTGGATTGGCAATTTAAAAAGATGGAGAAGGAAAAGAAGAGATGTGCGTTTCGTCTTGGGACCGTCAGCCAGATTCATCAGTAGGGCTATAGCTGACGGCCCCGTGCCCTAGACACACGGGGACTAAGAGGAAATAAACTTGGAACTTGTATATATACGATCGAGAGTAGACGATAGGACTTGCGAGAAGAGTAGACCTCTGGAGGCGCCGGCGGAGACGTACCGGCGCGACCCATGGTGGGGCCGGGACGTCACACCCGACAGTACCTGGCGGGACCCTGCCTTAGACACGCTGGGTATTAGGACTGGGACAGAAACTCGTATATATACTATCGGGAGGGACAGCGACCAGAAGCGAGAATATCTCCTCGCGCCGCGTGGACCTCTGGTGGAGCGTCGGTAACCACTGTAACGTCCCACTATTTTTCGCGCGATATTATTCCAAGTCTCCCTCATAAACCACACCACAACTCCGCTAAATCCCTCGAACTAAAGTCTTACCCCTTTTCTCAATTGGGCCCTTTACACGGACGTTCTTGCGTGGCACTTTTGCGCGCGACACGCCAGCGCGGCACGCATTTGGCGTGGTGTGCCGGAACGTCGGAAGGAGCGCGCTCCTTCTCGCAGGCCAGAAGATCGTACCCGTCACTACTTAGAGACAGCGAGTTCGGGCTCCCATTTCTACGTCGACTCCACATGCTTTTTCCAGGAACCAGCGCACTCTTGTATTGTGTACTACCTGTTCCATGTATATTATCGATCTGCGAAACGATCGGCAAGACACGATCGCGATATACGTAGGTTTGCGAAAAGTATACGAATTCCTCGATACACCTGGCTTATAGAGGATATCATAAATGCTGTTACTGTAGGGCACACTGAAACATCTGTTTTTACGAAGCTACATTTGATTTACCTGAAGGTGCTATAAATTATGGAAATGGTTTATTACTCAGTTATAACGACTGTATTGCGATCTGCATTCTCCTTGCAGACGAAAAGTTTCCACCTCATCGGATGTTCTTGCTAGCATCTTGTGCGTGGTTAGAAGTGTGGCGCGCCGGAATTCCACGTTCTTGCGTGCGAGTAGAACCGTTGTCAGGCGTGTCGCGTCCAAAAGTGTGGCGCGCAAACCTCGACTTCAGAAAAGTTTACATAAGAGACAGAGAAGGTAGTTAGAAAAGGAAAGCGGCACTTGAACACAAGGGTTTGGCGTGGCGCGTGGACTTTCCGACAGTGCGGAAAATTCTGAGGCGCGTGGCGCGCCTGGCAGTCAAGACTCTGCGAGCCGCTACAAGCGGTAGGAAGTAAACGAGAATTTTTTCAAACCAAAAAATTAAACATATTTACTTGCAGCTTTGTGGCTTCATTTGTCAATCTTTAGGGAATATGAAAAAAAAATTGTATGCAAAAATAGTGGTTATATCCGGCGTTATAGTGCTTCAAATAGAGCGCCTTACAAAACTCATATGCGCACTGTTAGCATAAAATCAGTTGTTGTAGTTGTCTGAAATAGATTAATATACGATTAATAGATTAACTTTATTAACTAAAATCATGATGTTATTTATTTTCATCTGCAACCTAGTAAATTATGTCTGTCAGAGTCTGGTAGGTATGGAGGGGACCGTGGCAGCAAGGCGTAGGGGCCCCCGGTGGCTCGCGAGCCACCAGTTAGTCAACCCTGGTTTACAACTACCTAAGTAGTTAATTGCTTGTTTTCGAAGGTTTCGTCGGGAAGCATTTGTCTGCCAGATGTCGAAAAGGGAAAATCGACATCGTGCCGTTTTTCAGCGATTTCGAATTTCTCCGGTCTGAGTTAATCCGTATATTGCTCCATCGGCAGGTTCCCCCGCAGACCTGCGGGACAATGCGGTTATAAACCACGACCCGGGGCGAGATTCTGATCGATCAATCTGTCTAGTTTTGGTAAGCAGATGTCTACTTTTACACCTCTACGTTATCGAGAGGGGGGGGGGGATGGTGCCTCCTACGCCGTCGAACTTGCAGAGGGAAGGTCCCTCCTCTTCTAGGAAAATTTGGCCAATCAGCAATGTTCTTTACTCGTTCTGGTCGTCGTTCGGACCACCGAAATCCGAGCAGCCCTTGTTTAGAATGTTTGTTGGCAGAAAGTTAAAGGAGGCAGTAATGAATTTGGAAACGTAAGACACTATTAATGGACGCGAGGACAAGTATAATTTAAAAGTTTAACGAGACACGACAATTATAAGCTATTATATGTACACGCAAATAAACTATTTACAACAATGTTTAAGATGAACCACTTAACTATTAGGACCTTAGGATTCACGCAAGAGACGAATCCTAGCAACGAGTTTACAGCGGTTGTTAGACAAAGCGTAAGAGCAAAGTTCAAAGCGCCAGCAAGCGAAGCGTATATATCGTAGCCGAGTATAACCTGTATATCGTAGCCGAGTCGCGAACAGAGTGAGCCTTCCAGGAATCGCGATCTATTTCCTGGAAGGAATCTCCTTCCCCTTCCATCGATCGCGAATCGATGGGGGGGCCAGGATCGCTGCTCCACATGAGCAAGCGCGCTGTCGCCAAGTGCCTAATTAGGGCTCGTCATTACGAGATGGCGTTGTTATGTCGATTTCGTGAACATTTCCCGCCCGCCATTCATCGTCGCGATGAATAAGTACACCAGACGGCACTTGTTGATTGGGTGGCTGAATTGGTCGGTGGCGCTGCTTCGCTCATGTGGGGGCGTCCGGCAATTGCCGTTGTAAGTGAAGTGAGTGATCTACGGCGCCGTGGACGGTTCCTGGACAAACGGTAAAAACACTAGTTTACAAATAGGCCGCGTGAATTCAGAACGAGCAGTTTTCAGTGTTACGACGCGAGTCAAGCCATCGGCGCCGGCATGTAGCTTGGTGACTCTTGCCAATGGCCATCGGGCAGGCGAAGATAGTTCTGATTTGATGAGGCATAAGTCATCGACGCGGGGCTGCTGGTGCTGGTGAGTCCACTTGTTTCGGGCCTGTAGGGATTGCAAGTATTCCGTGGCCCACCGCTTCCAAAACTGCCTTCGCATCTGTTGCAGAAGATGCCACCTAGAAAGTCGGTAGGTGGGGACGTCGTCGGTGTTGGGATCGGGCAGACTCAGCAAGGCGTCTCCGATTAAGAAGTGTCCTGGCGTCAGGGCGTTCAGGTCCCCTGGGTCGTCGCTCATAGCTTGTAGTGGCCTTGAATTCAGACAAGCCTCGATTTGGTGAAGCAGCGTCGACATCTCCTCGAAGGTAAGATGTTGTTCTCCTATCACCCTCCTTAGGTGATGCTTAGTTGATTTGACCGCTGCTTCCCAGAGACCTCCGAAGTGTGGAGGGGGGTTGAATTGCCACTGGATACCGTCCTTCAAGAGGGCAGAGTGGATACGGTCATGTCCAGAGGTGAGGTGGCCTAGCATATCCCGGAGCTCGCGGGCGGCTCCCACGAAATTGGTTCCCCTGTCACTTCGGATGGTCGCACACAGTCCTCGCCGCGACGTGGAACGCCGCAGCGCCGCAATGAAGGCGTCTGTGCTGCAATCTGAAACTAGCTCCAAGTGAACCGCGCGGGTACTTAAACATATGAATAACGCCACATAGCCTTTGTGGGTGCGTTGACCTCTGCCCCTTGACCTTAGCAAGACCAACGGTCCGGCATATTCCACGCCGACGTGTAGAAAGGGCCGCGCTGGTGTCACGCGGGCTGCTGGTAGATCCCCCATTAATTGTTGCCCGGTTGTAGAGCGCCAGCGGGTGCAGGTTGTGCAGCGGTGGAGGATGGCCTTGACCCGCTGTCGTCCTTGGAGAATCCAGTAGTTCTGGCGTATCAAGGATAAAGTAAGTTGCGTCCCTCCGTGAAGTGATCGCTGATGAGCCTCGATCACCATCAGCTCTGTCAGCCGGCTGTCTCTAGGGAGTAAGACCTGATGTTGTGCGTTCAGTGGCAAAGCAGAGTGACGTAGTCGACCACCAACACGCAGGAGGCCTTGGTCGTCCACGTAGGGGTTTAGTCGCAGCAGCCTGCTGCGGCTCGGTAATGGGCGTCCCTTCTCCAGCTGTTGGATTTCGGGACGAAACTCCTGTAGCTGCACGAGTCGAAGCAAATGAGTCCTGGCCGTCTCGATCTCCGCTGGCAGCAAATCGGGTCCGCGGGGCAGGGTTTGGTTCCTTGGCAGCCACCGCAAGCACCAGGCGGTGGTTCTAAGGACAAGATGTATCGATGAATATCGGTTTAGAATTATCTCGCCTTTTGCAGGTTCACCAGACGTCATGGTGGAAGATGTCCGGGCCTCGAAATCAATCGTTGGCAGCGGCGACTGATTCACGCTCTTCCATCCCGCCGCCGTGGTCAGCCAGTCCGGTCCCGTCCACCAGAGAGAGAATTCGGGTAGTTCGCTGGGTGGTAAACCTCGGGATGCGCAGTCAGCCGGGTTGTCCTGGCTGGAGACATGGTGCCATTGAGCATCTGGAAGTGTGCGCTGTATTTCAGATACTCGATTGGCTACGTATGTCTTCCAGCGGGTCGGATATCCTTGTATCCAAGCGAGAGTGATGGTGGAGTCGCTCCAGAGATGTACGGCTGCTCCACTTAGGCCCAGACTCTCGTAAGTGGCCGCCACTAGTTTAGTTAGCAAGGCGGCAGCACCCAGCTCTAGCCTTGGTAGTGAGATCCTCTGCAGGGGTGCCACCTTGGTTTTTGCAGTAATAAGCTGGGTGCAGACGTTACCAGCCTGGTCGACGACTCGAAGATACACCGCCGCAGCATATGCCCGTTCTGAGGCATCAGCGAACCCGTGGAGTTCAAGGAGTAGCGATGTCGGTTGCATGCCGAGCCAGCGAGGGACTGCGACGCGATTCAGGCCAGGCAGCTCATCCAGGAACTGCCTCCAGTAACTGGCCTCGGTGGGTGGTAGCGGTGTGTCCCAGTCTAAATTGAGTAACCATAGAGATTGCATGAATATTTTTGCGTTGACCGTTACTGGGGACACCAATCCCAGTGGGTCGAATATTCGAGCGATAGTGGATAGAACCCGGCGCCGTGTGACTTCGCCTCCCGTCGTTGTAGGTTGGACCTGGACCCGGAAACAGTCATCGGCCAGACTCCAGTGTACCCCGAGCGCGGTGTGGGTTGTCCCCGGTTGCCATTGACACTCCGGAATGGCATCTCCGGAAGGTAGCTGCTCCATCAAGGATGGTTGATTGGAAGCCCACTTCCTCAAATTAAAGCCGCCCGCCTTGCAGAGGTGGCGTAGCTCTGCTTGTAGTTCCAAGGCTTCGGGTATAGAGGTCGCCCCTGTCACGACGTCGTCCATATAGATGTCGCGTTGCAAAACCGCCGCCGCTCGGGGATAACGGGCTTGCTCGTCCAAGGCAAGTTGGCGTAATGTACGTATAGCCAGGTAAGGAGCACAGGCTAGTCCATAGGTGACCGTATTCAGCTGGTAGTCCTGGATGTCACTGTTCTCCTTCTCTCTCCAGAGAATCCGCTGACAGCGGCGGTCGTCCGGATGGAGCAGAATCTGCCGATACATCTTCTCAATGTCTGCCGTGAGACAGACCCGGTGCGTACGCCAGCGGAGGAGTAGCTGATGCAGACTGGGTAGGAGATTCGGACCCACCATCAGGGTATCGTTTAAGGAGTGGCCGGTGGTCGTGTCATACGACCCATTGAATACCACACGTAATTTAGTCGTGCTGCTTTCCTTCCAAACTCCATGGTGAGGTAAGTAGTAGGCCGGCCCTAATGAATCATCGCGTATTTCGGACATATGAGTGAGTTGCTTATACTCACGCATAAATGACTGGTAAGCTTCTGCGAATGCCGGTTCCTTATTAAACTTAGTTTCCATCCTGAGTAGCATCCGTCGGGCCCCGGGACGCGACTCGCCGAGCTCCACCGCTTCGCGGAATGGCAGCCGCACCATGTAACGCCCGGACGGCAATCGTTGATGGGTAGTCCTGAAGTGCTCCTCGCAACTCTGTTCTTCCGGTGAATAGGACGGTGGCACCCCGAGTTCCTCTTGTTCCCAAAAGCGCCGCACCAAGGGCAGAAGGTCATCCTCGGCGGTACATTGGAGTGTACAGATTCCTGTCTGGTTAGTGTGCTGCTCGATCTCCCTCGTAGCGGGTCCTGAGATTATCCAGCCCAACTTGGTCTGTTGTGCGATAGGCTCGTCGGTGCGACCTCGCCTAATGCCGTCGAGCAAGATGAGGGCAAAGGCATCGGCTCCCAGCAGCAGTTCGATCGGCCCGTCGGAGTCGTAGCTGGGGTCCGCCAAGGTGAGGTCTTGCAAATGGGGCCAGGCGGCGGTCCGGCCGTCCAGGCGTGGTTGGTAGGAAGTGATCCTCGGTAGCACCAGCGCAGCTATCACGTGTTGCTCTGAGGATCCGAAATGCGCAGAGAATGCTAATTTGACCTTGCCGCGGATCCGTTCAGGTAATGGCGTCCTGACACCGATAAGGCGAATATTGGCTTGACTTCTGGGAAGGCGTAATTGCTGCGCGAGTGCCTCGGTGAGCAGAGAGACTTCGCTGCCCTGGTCAATGAGGGCACGCACCATTCTTGAACCGCCGTCAGCTTGGCGGACCTGGACTCGCGCGGTGGCCAGCAGCACGGATGGTAAGCCTCTGGTACCGCAGCTGGAGGTATTAGTCGTAGCACTCTCAGCTGTTCGGGAACTAACGCTAGCCTCGTGAATCGTAGTGTGGTGTCTCCCGTTGCACTGCTGGCATCGGCGTTCAGATCAGCAATCCTTCACTTGGTGATGACCCAGGCAATTGTAGCACAAATTAGCATCTTGCAAGACAGCTCGGCGCTCTGAAGCTGTCTTGGCTTTGTAGGTGCGGCAGTACATTAAGAAATGATTTTCTTTACACAGGTGGCAAGGTTCCTGTGTCCGTTTCTCCTGGCTCACCTGATGCACTTTGGTTATCTTCTGGGTGGCCGTTGACTTCCCAGATCGGCTCTCTGATCCTTTACGTCTCTCCTCCAAGGCCTCAAGCGTGTTAACGCGACCCTCGAGAAACTTTTGGAGTTCGGCGAAGGTAGGTGGTAGCGTCGTATGACCGATGAGTGTCTCCCACTCGTATCGGGATTGTGGATCTATCAGTTCGATAATTAAATATACTAGCCAGTCGCCACTGGCGTCGAAGGGCCGTTTCATGGCCTCGAGCGCCTTCACTGAATCGCAGACTGTGTAAAATAGTCGCTTGAGCTCCGATCCCGATTCACGTGCAATAGGTGCTAAATTGAATATAGTATTCATCTGCGCCGTAACCATTAATCGCTGATTATCATATCGATCCTGCAGTAATTGCCAGGCAACTTCAAAATTCTCCTCCCTTTCAGGCATATTGCGGAGGAGTAGCTCAGCATCTCCAGTTAAAGCGCCTCGGAGGTAATGTAGACGTTCAGCATCCGTCAGGGTCGTGTCTCGAACAACTAGCGAGCAGAAGAGGCCTTGAAATGATGGCCAGTCTTTGTGTTTGCCGGCGAAGGTGGGCAGCGGTATTCGGGGCAGCGAAGCTGTCGAACGGATGGCCGCAGCAGGAGAATCGGCTGTTCTTTCGTCGCTAGCTAATCGCTCCAACGTCCGCGTGGCAATGAGCTCCATTTTCGTGACATCCTCTAACTTGTCCATCAATAGCGCTTCCTGTGTACTGAATACTTCCTCCATGAATGCAGGCGACAGGTCCCTATCCTTGAAGTAATCATTGCTTGCAAAGGCTAAGTCAGATGCAGCCAAGGCCAGCAGCTGATCATGCTGCAGCTCGTATTTTGCCCAATTCTTCCTGAGTGTCTCTAATCTAGAGGCCACATTGCCCTTGGTAATATTATTTGCTCCTAGCTTTTTCAAATTCTCGAAGCATCGAGAAATTCGGCCGTTAAGGTCGCGCTGACTTATTATGAGATGACTCATTGTTTGCAGGTGTGGAGGTCACGCGCGACGGTTGAGCGGCACTATCGAACGTTCGCGAACTGTTTTGCACGTGGAGGTCACGCGCGACGGTTGGCCCGCACTACCTAACGTTCTAACACTCGCGAACTTTTTCACAGGCACTGATCTCCGGCTCGAAGGACCAAAAAATATTTAGAATGTTTGTTGGCAGAAAGTTAAAGGTAGAAGTAATGCATTTAGAAACGTAAGACACTGTTAATGGACAAGTATAATTTAAAAGTTTAACGAGACACGACAATTATAAGCTATTATATGTACACGCAAATAAACTATTTACAACACTGTTTAATGTGAACCACTTAACTATAAGGAACTTAGGATTCACGTAAGAGAGGAATCCTAGCAGCGAGTTTAAAGCGGTTGTTAAGCAAAAGCGTAAGAGCGAAAAGTTCAAAGCGCCAGCAAGAGAAGCGCGTAGCGTTAAAGAATACCTGTATATCGTAGCCGAGTCGCGAACAGAGTGAGCCTTCCAGGAATCACGATCTATTTCCTGGAAGGAATCTCCTTCCCCTTCCATCGATCGCGAATCGATGGGGGGGGGGGGGCAGGATCGCTGCTCCACATGAGCAAGCGCGCTGTCGCCAAGTGCCTAATTAGGGCTCGTCATTACGAGATGGCGTTGTTATGTCGATTTCGTGAACAGCCCTCATAAAACAAAGTTTTCACAATTATTGTGATCACCCTACGGATCACAGAGTCTACATCGATCTAATCATGCTGTTGGATAAGTTACACTATCGTTGGACTCCAGGATGAGCCAGGAATCCATTGATGTCACTTCCATATCAATACAATAAGAGAGTGCGTTTAAGAAATGCCTACTCCTTTTATAATTTGTATTGCTTGTGTAAAAGTAGTCCGATTTCCATGATATTTGTGATAATTTTAATTGGGAGAACGCCAGGAATCCATTAGTGTTATTTTCATATCGATACGATGACGAATAATGAATCTCTTAACACGCTGTAATGAATATTTCACCCTCGACTGTGGGTCGCCGACCTCGATTCGCAGCGGTCGGCCGAGGATACATACCTGTTTCAGAAAAACTGTATTCTTTATTCTTTATTGTATCGATATGGAAGTAATACCGATGCATTTCTTATGTTTTTCAAATTAAAATTATACCAAATTTCATGTAAATCGAATTATTTTTAACGAAGTTTTGGAAATCAATTTATTATGAAGATTCCTTAATTACAATCCGATTTGTGTCGTTTTTGGACCATTTTCATCGGGAACACATAAGGAAACGATTCACACCACTTTTGCCAAGATCTGATGAAAAATGTAGAATTTTTGATTCGTCACTTCTTAAGGGGGTAGACACGTCACGTGGTCTGGCCGATTCGGCAGGTCGGTATTACAGCAGGTTTTTTCTGCACTGAAATGGTATTACCCATAGATACGCGGCTGCCTGTGCACGCGAGAGGGAGCTGTTTGCTATTTCCGTATTCTATTCTGAATAAGGAAATAAATTCTCAGCTGTTGCGTTGTACTTATAAAAATTTAAACGGAAAGTCGGCTGGTACTGCAAACGTAGAAAATTCATTGTACATTTTAATTACTTGAAATGTGCTTATGCTACAATATTCTACGTTGGCAGTAAGGAATTATAAGTGAAAAGGAAAAATAGATGAGGGCATGTCCCCAGAAAATGAAGTTTGTTAGGATAGACATTTTTTAATTAGCAAAACACTGAAACAGAACATGAAATACACATCCTATGCAGAAAGCAGTTATGAACAAACATATATAAAATTGTGTTTGATGTTGAATCCAACGCGTGATTATTATGTGGTCCCTCCTGGAAGTGACAGAAAATATAACCTATGTATATGCTATAAGACAATAAATATGTAGCGGCTATTTCGTTGTATTACGCTACATTTGTGAACTTTGAGTTGTATCATTTTTGGGGCCAATTTGATTGAGAAAGTATCAGGAATCGATTGACGCCACGATCGCAAAGATCTGATTAGAAATTGCAAAACTTCAGATTCATCAGTGCTTAGTGCGCAACATTGTATGGCCCCGCTGGTTTCAAGCGTCGAAGCCGACGAAACTCAGCGAGACACATGTGTAAAATAACATATTTGCAGTTTTATAATTGAAGATGTAGTGAACGTTACAGGACTGTCTTTATATATGGCTCTCACAAACAAAATCGCCTGACTTGTTAGACATGAAACCGGGCATACAAATGGTAGCGCATATCGCCGAAAGCATCAGAAAGAATATGTACAGTCTTCCAATGTTTCAATTGTTGAGAAGCCTTTGGGCTCAGTTTATCGGGAAAGTCCTACCCACCCCACTGTTTTGCTTTCTCGTTGCGAGCGTGGACCTTCGGGTCCTAGTAGACCGCCCGTTGACAGCCGAGAACAATAAGACCGACGAGCTAGATAAAATACCCAGTACAGAAAAATAAAATGTTCGTGTTTTTGATAAGTATTGATGAAAGTATTACCGATGAATTTTTTAGGATTTCCCAATGAAAATTATATCAAACATGGAGCAATTCGATGAATATTTATTGAACGTAGAGTGTGTTCTAATCATGTATTCATAAGAAAAAATAGATTGAATTGCTTCGTGTCTTGACTTACCAACAATCCATGAATGGTAACACTCTCATCAAGGTGTAATGAGAAATTTTGAACATTTCGTATTCAGTACTGGATGACTCAAGTCGCCGTCGACCGAGGGTGTACCGCTGGTGCGCTATTTCACTCCCACTCGGTTCACATCGTGCGGTCTCCTTGTCAAGCGGTTCGAGCGAGGGCCCTGATAGGGGTGAATTTATTTGGGAAACAAAAGTCGCGTCATTCATGACACCTACTCGCGAACAGATATACATATGTACGAGAAGAAACAATGCAATTGCCCGATGACTTGAAGCAACATTTCAATAGGTAAATGCATGAAACTCTGGGATCAGGAATTCCGAACCCAGTGGGGCATATGTAAGAACTGGCGAAATTCAACAATAGTTCGTCGTCTAAATTTTACAAGTATTTATTTGACGTGAATATAAAGTTTGTTAGCAAAGTTTTTCTCGATTTGAGTTCTGTAGAAGGCTGATTTTCCTTCGCCATGGAAAGTCCCCTCTTGGCCTTCTCGCTGGCAATCATGCGACTCGCTGAGTTTCGTGGGCTTCGGCGCTCGAAACCAGCGGGGCCATACAATGTTGCGCGCTAAGCAGTGACAAATCTGCAGTTCTGCATTTCTAATCAGATCTTTGCGAAAGTGACGTCAGTCGATTCCTCATGTTTTCTCGATCAAATTGGCCCCAAAAATGATATAATTCGGACCAAAATTAAGGAAATTACGTGAAAAATTTGTTTGTAGAAGTGAAAGCCCGTTTTGTTAAAAATAGTCCGATTTAAATTATTTTCTGCCAATATAACCGGGAGAATGCCAAAAATCCAACGGTGTCACTTTCATATTGATACGATGAAAAATAAACAAATTCTGTTTCTTTATAATCGATGACACATCGCCGAGCACGACGATCTCGCGCGGCTCGGGACACAAAGGTTCTCTTCGGTTATTCGAACTTCTAAGATCGTATTCAGATTTATTGGCCGGTGAGTTTCGTAACTAGGGGTGTGCGGTTACCCGATTTTTCGGGGTCGGGACGGGCCGGCAACTTTCGGGCGGGATCGTACGGGGTCCCGATACTTTCGTATTGCTCGAGATCCCGACAGTTTCGGAACCCCAAGACTCGATTCGGGCTACAAGCATAACTCGGCAAAACTCGGACGCGATCGGACGATATCGTTACCAGTAATAGATTAAAATTATTACCTGAGAACATAGAAAAATTATGTTTCTTACACGTTAATATGAAATAATAAAATATTCGCCTCCTGTATATTGTTGTTATTATGAAACATCCAGGAAATATTCCTTTTTGTATGCTTATAGTTCGTACGTTTTCTATTTTAAATCTGAACCTATCCGGAAAAAGATAATACCCTATATATTCCCTTTACATAAAGTACTAAGTATGAAGTATATTTTATTCAGATTTTAAAATATTGTCGATATAAAAATAGTCTTCTTCCCAAGTTCTGAACATGGTATTTATTTAAGTACGTATATGGACGTATTCAGTATTCACAGACTATTTGGTAGCAATGAAAATACATATATATGTAAATAAATAATAAGATACAAATTATGATTCAACAGGAGGCAGAAAGGTAAAAACTTATCACTCTGGTATCGATATAAATTATATACATAATTCTTTCCGTCTCGGTCCCCTCGTAATAGCTGGCTTTCGAGTAGATCGCGTCCGAGTTTTGCCAAGCCGACCTGAAATCAAATTGCCCGCTCATGGCGGTCATGCTTGTAGCCCGAATCGAGTCTCGGGATCCCGAAACCGTCTGGATCTCGAGCAATACGAAAGTATCGGGACCCCGCCCGATCCCGCCCGAAATTTTCCGACCCGCCCCGAGGGCCGAGAATCCGAGCCGCGGGACGATCCGCACACTCCTATTCGTAACGCGTATTCTCTCGTCATCGCAGAACACGAGTGAGCCAGAAGTGGTGGGGATAGCGCCAAGCTTCTGTCATGTATAGGCCAAACCGAGCTGCAGCGTAGAAATACACGCATCAGAATAGGTGTGCCTTAGGCCTTAGCTCCGAAAAAATTCAGAAGCTTTATTGTTCAGAACATTGATTCTTTCTCGATAGCTTCATCTCGTATTGGTCTACGCATAACTTTGTGACGCACACAACTACATATGTACTACGCTGACAATAAGAATAAATAACAGCCACACGGCTACGTTCAGACGGGGCCGAGCAGCATTCCCGTTACCCCACCATACCCTTCGGTGGCTAGGGAACTCCAACTGACAAATCCACGATCGTCAGATGGTGATGGCTGATTTCTCCTCGATCGCTGTTTGCGAAAACGAATCGACTGGCCAATATATTTGAATACGACCTTAGGATAAAGATATAATGAAAGATGAAAAATTATTCGAAGCCAAAGATGAAAGGCCTTCGAATAAACAAAGGAAACTAATAAATACCCGAAGCTAAATAGAATTTTAGATTTAGGGTACACACACCCTCCCCCCAAACCTCGTGTCGATCGGCCACTGGGACCATTCGGAAGTATATTCTTTTAATTAAATAGTGCCCATCTCTGCATAGGAGCGTAAAGAATTACGAAAAAAATCAAGGAGTCAACTGTTGACCGGTTTGGAGACTTTTCCTTGTTATATGTTATATACAATAGTCGGAAGAATAATAATAAATACAATAATTGCAAATAATTGCTGTAACTTCCACATTCTGAAAATATAATATCAGTAAATCACTACTTCCAGTGTTATTAAAAAATTCCAATCTCTCTTTTTATTTGAAATAATGTGGCCATATAATTATAACATATATTCGGCAGCGGTGATGTATGTGTTACAGTAAAAGCGTGAATTTAGTAAATGTAGACAATTCCCAGCAGTTCCTAGTCAATGTATGCCTAAAATGCATATAACCTAACCTACAATCGTCCGGAAATGCATGCATTGACTGCATCACGCTTTTACTGTCGCACGTGTATCCAGCTAACGCTTCAGTTTTGCTATGATTCCACGTTGGCAGTCCTCCCGAGTAGGCGCCATCTCATATCCACTAGCTCAACTAAATTTGTCACGTGACTTGCTCTGTATTATCGCCAATATGGCGGAACTCGTATTTGGGAATGCAATCACGGGGATACGTTTTTCGTCCTTATATGAACAGATTTTAGGCTGGGTGAGGTCTCATTCGAAAGAGGAAGGTTCGAGACAGCCCGCTCTGGTCATCGTTTGAGCCACAAAACTCTTTTAGTGACCTAAAAATACTTGGATTCCTGCGGGTGTATTTTGTCGACTTTTGCTCTACTTTGAACACTCATATTATTAGATATCAACACAATCTCGTCGAACCATGACCAGAGCGGGCTGTATCGAACCTTCCTCTTTCGATTGAGACCTCACCCAGCCCAAAATCTGCTCATATAAGGACGAAAAACGTATCCCCCCAAACCCATGTTTCGGGCACATTATGTGGGTATTACAGCGCGCTGCATTACCCGTGTCTACCCCCTTAAGGGGCAACATTGTGAGGCCCCCCTGGGCTCGAGGGTCGAAGTCCTTGAAACCCATCGAGGCACGGCTTATCGGTAGCGTTGCCTCTTAAGTCGAGGTTTGCTTGCGGCGAAAATTCTTGCGCGCCACACTTTTGGACGCGACACGCCTGACAACGGTTCTACTCGCACGCAAGAACGTGGAATTCCGGCGCGCCACACTTCTAACCACGCACAAGATGCTAGCAAGAACGTCCGATGAGGTGGAAACTTTTCGTCCGCAAGGAGAATGCAGATTGCAATACAGTCGTTATAACTGAGTAATAAACCATTTCCATAATTTATAGCACCTTCAGGTAAACCAAATGTAGCGTCGTAAAAACAGATGTTTCAGTGTGCCCTACAGTAACAGCATTTATGATATCCTCTATAAGCCAGGTATATCGAGGAATTCGTATACTTTTCGCAAACCTACGTATATCGCGATCGTGTCTTGCCGATCGTTTCGCAGATCGATAATATACATGGAACAGGTAGTACACAATACAAGACTGCGCTGGTTCCTGGAAAAAGCATGTGGAGTCGACGTAGAAATGGGAGCCCGAACTCGCTGTTTCTAAGTAGTGACGGGTACGATCTTCTGGCCTGCGAGAAGGAGCGCGCTCCTTCCGACGTTCCGGCACGCCACGCCAAATGCGTGCCGCGCTGGCGTGTGGCGCGCAATAGTGCCACGCAAGAACGTCCGTGTAAAGGCCGCAAATCACTGACCATCTAGACGATGCACCTTAAAGGTCCCCATCTCGAAATGGTCAAGTACGAAATCCCCATCTCCCCTTCGCCCTACAAAGCATCATCTCCTCCCTCATATTTAATTATAAACAAGTCCCTCGTCCCAAAACCACTCTAAATCAAGACTATGTCTCATCCCCTCTTTATGACCAAAGAAGTCAAAGCTACACACACCCCTTCCCAAATCAAAACCCCCAAAACCCATCAAATGGGTCGATTATTCCCAAAGCAAAAGCCCAGAAACCATATTCTGTACAAGAGTATATAAAAACCCCGAAAATCAGAAATTCTATTGTCTACGAAACTAACTTTAGACTAACCTTTCGTATTTATAAAAACCCCGGAAATAATACTGCGACGCATATTTGGCGTACGTGCCATGGTGCATACCGCGCACACCCTTCACCCCTAACAATCTTGCAAATAGCATAAATCAAGGGCCCTTGAGGCCGGAGCTCATTACCATTTTTGCAAACTGTGTAACTATACCGATTATTCTCTTTGCGAACAGTGTTACTAAAGTGTCATTCTCGTTACATTTATTATATTTCACCCACCATTTCTGTGGTGGTCATCATCATCATTATTGTTCATAAAATCAGTGCAACTCCTCGTTGGAGAATCGCCTTTCTACAGTCTTCATTGTAAGCGATTATTATTATTATTTACTATTGTATATCATCCACATTTCGTATTATTATTCTTATTTGCTTTTGAGATCATATTATTTGTCTTATTAACGCTCATTGCTAATATCATTCTATTATCGTAAATTGTATTTCATGTCCATACATATACCGTATATTTTGTATCTTTTATTTACATGTTGTATCCAAATTCTCATTGTTCAATGCACCACAGTAACAGTGCATTGCATATATTCGTGTTTGCAACTGAATAAACAGCTGCTTCAATCACTCGTTGAATTATTGTGTCAATCCTTCAGCTACGAAAATCCCAAACATAACGGGCCGCTGCAACAGCTGATCTCGGTTCGTGAACTCAACTGTTCTTATAGTGTTTACTAACGTTCTTTTGCATGGGCCGCGTACAGCCGTATGCCTAGACGGATTTCGCGGAACCATTGCGTGTGATTTCTTGTATAGATGCACCGGTAAATCCAATTTCCACAACAAAACTATTAGCGTCCTAACGGGTGTCATTTAAATACATAACAATTATTTGAAACCTTCCCTGGTCGCTTTGTGCCGCGAAATCTACTTTCGTGCCAAGACTCCTACCCTGCTTGTGCCGCGAAATTTACTTTCGTGCTAAAACCTTCTCTCAATCTACCCCAACCCCAACAATGTTATTCCCCTAAAAGACCTCAACCCGGGACGTGACACCACTACGGATCCCTACAAGAAGTTGAACAGAGGTGACATCTCCAGGTACTCTATGTAGACGAATTTTTGACGCATAGTTGCGACATGCTCCGTACTCTCTGTCTCTGCCGCGCTGTTGCCACAGCTCCTTCTATCGAGAAATCTTGAAGGAATACGGCACGAGAGCTGGGATTAGCGTCAGAGCCTCGCTGAACGTAAAGGAGGATAGCAATAATGAAAGATAGAGAGGTTGGGTAGTCAAGTTAGGAAACATGTCAATGAAACAATACTAATTTGCGTATAGTTTTTATTTATATGTAGAAGGATGTAATATTTTGTATAATTAATGTGCAATTTCAAACCTTCCATTTTTCCATAAGGTTACCGAGATGTAACACGCCGATTGTAATGAAATTTATGAGTGCTATAATTCTTCTAAAAACATATGACGCTTTCTTTTTTATCTAACTATACATCAAATTATCGTTTATATCAACAAGAATTGTCTATTATTTAAATACAAATTTAATAACGTAATCATTATTTAAAACATCAATTTGGACAAAAAGTATATTTCAATTTAATACTTTTGTTATTCCACGGTTGTAAAAATTTATCAATATAAACTCGAGATCAGTACTAACAATACATATATTTTTTAATGTCTCATTAAACGATTTTATTCATATACGATCCTCTGTTTGTATGTATGTTTGATTCAAATCTGGAAACTCAATTTAAATCCGCTTCCAACCATCCAATTGTCTTGAAAGTTTGCAGGGGTGCGTAGTTTGGATGACAATACAAAATTATGAAAAAAACTCCGAGGGGGTGAAAAAATTACCCAGTCACCAATAAATAATAACCTATAACCACAAATCCAATCTACTTAAAATCATCCACACGCATTCTTTACGAACTTTTAGCACTGTAGGGTTCAGGCAAACTGTTAAACTGCATACAGTAATAAAACATATTTGTAAAGAAGTTTGAGGTGTGAAATGTAAATCCACAAACACTAAAATCTAGAAAATGAAGAAATATATAAAAAAAATTATAATAAACTATTTTATTAAAAATGCATTAAAAACTAAAAAATAATTATTTTCTTATACTACAATTTCGATGGTGCATTTTCACTTCCGGTTGTCACACCTACCCAGTCAACCACGTCCGTTTTTGCAGATTTTGCTCAACGTCTGAGTACAAATGTTTGTGACAGAAAGACTACAGATTTGATACAGGATTTGTTATATTCGATGATGAAAGCAGACTGACAGCAGAAAGCCAACAGATTGTACTGCCTTAAGGGGGTAGACACGGGTAATGCAGCGCGCTGTAATACCCACATAATGTGCCCGAAACATGGGTTTGGGGGGATACGTTATTCGTCCTTATATGAGCAGATTTTGGGCTGGGTGAGGTCTCAATCGAAAGAGAAGAGTTCGATGCAGCCCGCTCTGGTCATGGTTCGACAAGATTGTGTTGATATCTAATAATATGAGTGTTCAAAGTAGAGCAAAAGTCGACAAAATACACCCGCAGGAATCCAAGTATTTTTAGGTCACTAAAAGAGTTTTGTGGCTCAAACGATGACCAGAGCGGGCTGTCTCGAACCTTCCTCTTTCGAATGAGACCTCACCCAGCCTAAAATCTGTTCATATAAGGACGAAAAACGTATCCCCGTGATTGCATTCCCAAATACGAGTTCCGCCATATTGGCGATAATACAGAGCAAGTCACGCGACAAATTTAGTTGAGCTAGTGGACACGAGATGGCGCCTACTCGGGAGGACTGCCAACGTGGAATCATAGCAAAACTGAAGCGTCAGCTGGATACACAAGCCACAGTAAAAGCGTGATGCAGTCAATGCATGCATTTTCGGACGACTTTAGGTTAGGTTATATGCATTTTAGGCATACATTGACTAGGAACTGCTGGGAATTGTCTACATTTACTAAATTCACGCTTTTACTGTAACACATACATCACCGCTGCCGAATATATGTTATAATTATATGGCCACATTATTTCAAATAAAAAAAGAGATTGGAATTTTTTAATAACACTGGAAGTAGTGATTTACTGATATCATATTTTCAGAATGTGGAAGTTACAGCAATTATTTGCAATTATTGCATTTATTATTATTCTTCCGACTATTGTATATAACATATAACAAGGAAAAGTCTCCAAACCGGTCAACAGTTGACTCCTTGATTTTTTTCGTAATTCTTTACGCTCCTATGCAGAGATGGGCATTATTTAATTAAAAGAATATACTTCCGAATGGTCCCAGTGGCCGATCGACACGAGGTTTGGGGGAGGATGTGTGTACCCTAAATCTAAAATTCTATTTAGCTTCGGGTATTTATTAGTTTCCTTTGTTTATTCGAAGGCCTTTCATCTTTGGCTTCGAATAATTTTTCATCTTTCATTATATCTTTATCCTAAGGTCGTATTCAAATATATTGGCCGGTCGATTCGTTTTCGCGAACAGCGATCGAGGAGAAATCAGCTATCACCATCTGACGATCGTGGATTTGTCAGTTGGAGTTCCCTAGCCACCGAAGGGTATGGTGGGGTAACGGGAATGCTGCTCGGCCCCGTCTGAACGTAGACGTGTGGCTGTTATTTATTCTTATTGTCAGCGTAGTACATATGTAGTTGTGTGCGTCACGAAGTAATGCGTAGACCAATACGAGATGAAGCTATCGAAAAAGAATCAATGTTCTGACCAATAAAGCTCCTGAATTTTTTCAGAGCTAAGGCCTAAGGCACACCTATTCTGATGCGTGTATTTCTACGCTTCAGCTCGGTTTGGCCTATACATGACAGAAGCTTGGCGCTATCCCCACCACTTCTGGCTCACTCGTGTTCTGCGATGACGAGAGAATACGCGTTACGAATAGGAGTGTGCGGATCGTCCCGCGGCTCGGATTCTCGGCCCTCGGGACGGGTCGGAAAATTTCGGGCGGGATCGGGCGGGGTCCCGATACTTTCGTATTGCTCGAGATCCCGACGGTTTCGGGATCCCGAGACTCGATTCGGGCTACAAGCATGACCGCCATGAGCGGGCAATTTGATTTCAGGTCGGTTTGGCAAAACTCGGACACGATCGGCTCGAAAGCCAGCTATTACGAGCGGACCGAGACGGAAAGAATTATGTATATCATTTATATCGATACCAGAGTGATAAGTTTTTACCTTTCTGTCTCCTGTTGAATCATAATTTGTATCTTATTATTTATTTACATATATATGTATATTCATTGCTACCAAATAGTCTGTGAATACTGAATACGTCCATATACGTACTTAAATAAATACCATGTTCAGAACTTGGGAAGAAGACTATTTTTATATCGACAATATTTTAAAATCTGAATAAAATATACTTCATACTTTGTACTTTATGTAAAGGGAATATATAGGGTATTATCTTTTTCCGGATAGGTTCAGATTTAAAATAGAAAACGTACGAACTATAAGCATACAAAAAGGAATATTTCCTGGATGTTTCATAATAACAACAATATACAGGAGGCGAATATTTTATTATTTCAAATTAACGTGTAAGAAACATAATTTTTCTATGTTCTCAGGTAATAATTTTAATCTATTACTGGTAACGATATCGTCCGATCGCGTCCGAGTTTTGCCGAGCCGACCTGAAATCAAATTGTCCGCTCATGGCGGCTATGCTTGTAGCCCGAATCGAGTCTCGGGGTCCCGAAACTGTCGGGATCTCGAGCAATACGAAAGTATCGGGACCCCGCCCGATCCCGCCCGAAAGTTGCCGGCCCGTCCCGAGCCCGAAAAATCGGGTAACCGAACACCCCTAGTTACGAAACTCACCGGCCAATAAATCTGAATACGATCTTAGAAGTTCGAATAACCGACGAGAACCTTTGTGTCCCGAGCCGCGCGAGATCGTCGTGCTCGGCGATGTGTCATCGATTATAAAGAAACAGAATTTGTTTATTTTTCATCGTATCAATATGAAAGTGACACCGTTGGATTTTTGGCATTCTCCCGGTTATATTGGCAGAAAATAATTTAAATCGGACTATTTTTAACAAAACGGGCTTTCACTTCTACAAACAAATTTTTCACGTAATTTCCTTAATTTTGGTCCGAATTATATCATTTTTGGGGCCAATTTGATCGAGAAAACATGAGGAATCGACTGACGTCACTTTCGCAAAGATCTGATTAGAAATGCAGAACTGCAGATTTGTCACTGCTTAGCGCGCAACATTGTATGGCCCCGCTGGTTTCGAGCGCCGAAGCCCACGAAACTCAGCGAGTCGCATGATTGCCAGCGAGAAGGCCAAGAGGGGACTTTCCATGGCGAAGGAAAATCAGCCTTCTACAGAACTCAAATCGAGAAAGACTTTGCTAACAAACTTTATATTCACGTCAAATAAATACTTGTAAAATTTAGACGACGAACTATTGTTCAATATCGCCAGTTCTTACATATGCCCCACTGGGTTCGGAATTCCTGATCCCAGAGTTTCATGCATTTACCTATTGAAATGTTGCTTCAAGTCATCGGGCAATTGCATTGTTTCTTCTCGTACATATGTATATCTGTTCGCGAGTAGGTGTCATGAATGACGCGACTTTTATTTCCCAAATAAATTCACCCCTATCAGGGCCCTCGCTCGAACCGCTTGACAAGGAGACCGCACGATGTGAACCGAGTGCGAGTGAAATAGCGCACCAGCGGTACACCCTCGGTCGACGGCGACTTGAGTCATCCAGTACTGAATACGAAATGTTGAAAATTTCTCATTACACCTTGATGAGAGTGTTACCATTCATGGATTGTTGGTGAGTCAAGACACGAAGCAATTCAGTCTATTTTTTCTTATGAATACATGATTAGAACACACTCTACGTTGAATAAAAATTGATCGAATTGCTCCATGTTTGATATAATTTTCATCGGGAAATCCTAAAAAATTCATCGGTAATACTTTCATCAATACTTATCAAAAACACGAACATTTTATTTTTCTGTACTGGGTATTTTATCTAGCTCGTCGGTTTTATTGTTCTCGGCTGTCAACGGGCGGTCTACTAGGACCCGAAGGTCCACGCTCGCAACGAGAAAGCAAAACAGTGGGGTGGGTAGGTCTTTCCCGATAAACTGAGCCCAAAGGCTTCTCAACAATTGAAACATTGGAAGACTGTACATATTCTTTCTGATGCTTTCGGCGATATGCGCAACCATTTGTATGCCCGGTTTCATGTCTAACAAGTCAGGCGATTTTGTTTGTGAGAGCCATATATAAAGACAGTCCTGTAACGTTCACTACATCTTCAATTATAAAACTGCAAATATGTTATTTTACACATGTGTCTCGCTGAGTTTCGTCGGCTTCGACGCTTGAAACCAGCGGGGCCATACAATGTTGCGCACTAAGCACTGATGAATCTGAAGTTTTCCAATTTCTAATCAGATCTTTGCGATCGTGGCGTCAATCGATTCCTTATACTTTCTCAATCAAATTGGCCCCAAAAATGATACAACTCAAACCATAATTAAGGAAATTACGTGAAAAATTTGTTTGCAGAATTGAAAGCCCGTTTCGTTAAAAATAGTCCGATTTAAATAATTTTTCATAAAAAAAATGCGTAGGCTGGATGCGCGTGATTATTACATGGCCCCCTCCATAGACATATATAGACGGATCAGAAGATGGGACTATCGGCGTGGGGAAGGAAGGCTTGGAGGGGTAAAGGCATAGGTTCAGATACAGGCGCGTCGGTTAGCTTCGGATGCATTCGGCATGCATAACCACAGCGTTATCCGATTTACTCGTATCGCTCCCCTTACCGCGAACCTTGCCACCCCCCTCAGCTTACGCTCCACCGTCTATATATGTCTATGGTCCCCTCCTCGAAGTGACAGAAAATATAACCTATGTATACGCTATATGACAATAAATGTTGAGCGGCTATTTCGTTCTTTTGCGCTACATTTGTGAACATTTTATCATCCTTCCGAAACATTATTATTACGTCGCAACAGTATCTTTAGGAAATCGGGTCTAGCATATAGGATATATTTTCTGTCACTTCGAGGACAGAAAATCCGGTCCTCCAAGTGACAGAGAATATAACCTATATGCTATACCCGATTTCCTAAAGATACTGTTGCGGCGTAATAATAATGTTTCGGAAGAATGATGAAAAGTTCACAAATGTAGCGTAATACAACGAAATAGCCGCTAAATATTTATTGTGTTATAGCATATACATAGGTTATATTTTCTGTCACTTCGAGGAGGGACCATATAATAATCACGCGTTGGATTCAACATCAAACACAATTTTATATATGTTTGTTCATAACTGCTTTCTGCATAGGATGTGTATTTCATGTTCTGTTTCAGTGTTTTGCTAATTAAAAAATGTCTATCCTAACAAACTTCATTTTCTGGGGACATGCCCTCATCTATTTTTCCTTTTCACTTATAATTCCTTACTGCCAACGTAGAATATTGTAGCATAAGCACATTTCAAGTAATTAAAATGTACAATGAATTTTCTACGTTTGCAGTACCAGCCGACTTTCCGTTTAAATTTTTATAAGTACAACGCAACAGCTGAGAATTTATTTCCTTATTCAGAATAGAATACGGAAATAGCAAACAGCTCCCTCTCGCGTTTACCGGGCAATCGTCGATCTATCGGTATTACCATTTCTGTGCAGAAAAAACCTGCTGTAATACCGACCTGCCGAATCGGCCAGACCACGTGACGTGTCTACCCCCTTAACCTGCGAGCAGATTGGCGGCACGGTCTGCTGATACAATTTAATGTCAGAAATCAAGCAGACCCTGTGCAGCGCGATCTGACGGCAGATAGGCTGCAAGATCTGATCGAAATCTGATATCAATCTGCGGTCAGATCCTGATCTCAGGCTCTGACCACAAAACCATAGTTAAATGCGGACATAGTAGGACCCGAATCTGACGCCGAATCTGACACCAATCTGCTGGCATACTGCAGTCAGTTTGTTTACTGGGTACTTTTCCGAACGTCGTTGTTACACTGGGTCAATTTGACCCTGCTAATTTTCAATCAGTTGTTATTTAAAAACTGTTTGTTAAATTAAGTCTAAAAAATTCTGCGATAATGTTTGAACATTGTAGAATGTATGCTCATCGTTGAAAGTTGACATTTAAAGTGTCATCATGCTAAAAATAAAATTTGAAGCCATAAGAATTCCGACAAAAAGTTTTTTGCTTAAAAAATTGCAGGGTCAATTTGACCCAGTGTGACAACCGAGGGTTAAATAAAATCGTGGAGCAGAATATCTCGCAACAAATTCATTTCGACACTTGATGCTGTACTAAATTGATTTATATTCTGTTATGAAATATCCTGCTCCACGTTTTTATTTAAAGTTTAAAAAACACCATCGAAATTGTAGTACAAGAATTGAATTATTTTTTAGTTGTTAGTGCCTCTTTGATACAATCGTTTAACATAACTTTTATTTTATATATTTTTTTGGTTCTGATCAAGTTACAGTCATCACAATAAATCAATCCAACTTCATTGGAGATTTGAAATAATTATTATCAATTATTATTATTTTCTCTTATTATCTTCTTTCATTCTGGGTAATTCCTCTTCTCCATTGGCGGTCTTCCTACAATTTTGCCAGATCGCTTATAATGAAATCTGACGTATGGCAGTGTGGATCTGTAACACATTGGAATGGAAATATTTAATTGTTGTTTTATAAGCGTACAAAATTTTACCGTAGATTTATAAAGTGTTAAACATTACCTGAAATATGGTACTTATTATTTCATGTAGCACTCCATTTGCCCTGGCATTACTGTCCCATGCATCATGTGCGCAGTAATTTTATAAAAAGTTCGCCTGTGAGAAATGATCGCAGACATTTCAGTAAGTTTGGTATAAAAGTAAAAGTTTGTTTCAATATTTCGTCGAACATCATGCATACCTGCGATGCTCGTATGTGCCAGCCTGACGTCCTTTGACCAAACCGGACTCGGCACCTTCACGTATACCCTTTTCTTCTACCTTGCCTCCGTCTTCTGTCTGTCTGTCTGCTCCTGTAAACTTAAAAATGTGTCTGAAAAAATTAAAGTGTGAATTAAATTTATTATTTCCCTCGTCACTTTCTGGGGAAAGTTACGGTGGCGTCGATCGACTCGCGTGATCGTACGATCCGCGAGGAAAAGTGCGATTGCTGACACTTGTGACCACTGACATAGTCAGTGGCCCCGCACTTTACAGTGCGGTGCGACGCCGGAATGATCAAATTTATTATTTCCCTCGTCACTTTCTGGGAAAAGTTACGGCGGCGTCGATCGACTCGCGTGATCGTACGATCTGTTCCGTCCCGATTATAGCGATTCCAACTCACGAGTTCGTAAATCCCGTTTGTTAATTACCGGGAACGGATGTTCTACTGAACACTATTCTAATAGAAGTAATTAGAGGATGAAATGAACTGTGGGATACACTTAAACACAAAAAATATATTCTTAAACAATAACTGAATTAAAAACACTACAAAATTAAGATTACTGTTCAGACGTGTTGTAGTTGGTGGTTGTTAGAAGACTGACTCCTCGATTCCCAAAAAGCCTTCAGGTCGCAAGAAGGGATGTACTCATGGGAGGGGGCGAAGATGTGCCTTGTTGACCTGAGTGCAGGCATAAGCCCGAGTCAAGACGCTAGAGTCAGGGTCGGTACTCGAAACGCCGAAACCGAAAGACCGGCAACCGGCCGGATGACAGCAATAAAACCCTAAACGGCGCAACGCAGCTACGTGGCTATACATTTTCTCTACCTGATTAGCAGAACGCCTCGGTAGGTGGTAAACCTCTTCGAGAGGGAACGGTTTGATATGAAACAGACAAACAGAGACTGAACATGCCGGCCCCCGTTAAACCCATTGGTTTAACCGAAATAAAGAAATGTAATACGCTTCTTACTCTAAAATACAATGTTAAAAAATGAACGCTATAGAGGCGCGAACAAACACCGATATGATTAGTAACTATATCTTATCATCTAAAGGCAGCGGCGATAATTTTCTAACGTTACGAACTAAAGTGGATGTGGATGTTTTTATAGTAACTGTCCGAGTAATACCGTCTTGCCCAAGGTGAGTTTGCGTGACTCGACCTAGTTTCCATTGTAAGGGTGGCAGATTATCTTCTCTTAACAAAACCAGCATGCCTTCTCGAATCGCATGCGTCCCATGGGTCCATTTGTGCCGAACGGTTAGATCATTGAGATACTCCTTATGCCAACGTACCCAAAAGTCACGCCGTACCTTCTGTATGTGCTGCCACACTGATAAACGATTCTTTGGAACATCTCGGAAATCTGAATCGGGCAGATCTGTAAATGGCTGACGTATTAAAAAATGCCCTGGTGACCAGGCAGAGAAATCGTTAGGATCGGCGGAAAGCGCCGTCAAAGGCCGGGAATTAAGAACGGCTTCAATTTGTATGATAAATGTGTTAAATTGTTCGAAAGTGAACAGCTCTTGACCAACGACCCTCTTCAAATGATGTTTCATAGATTTAACTGCCGATTCCCACAACCCGCCAAAGTTTGGAGACAAGGGAGGTATAAACGTCCATTTGATGCCTTCTTGAGATGAGAAACGATTAACGCTATCGAGGTGTGTTTCGGAGTTCCATAGATCATAGAGTTCCCTTAACTCATTCCTTGCTCCAATAAAATTCGATCCGTTGTCGGAGAAAATGTGACTACATTTACCTCTCCGCGCAATGAAACGTCGTAACGCGGCTAGGAAACCATCAGTCGTCATGTCACTGACAACTTCCAGGTGAACGGCTTTCACTACGAAGCACACGAACACAGCCACGTATACCTTGATCCTTTGACGATTTCGGAACTTCTTCTCCTTTATGAAAAAAGGTCCGCAGTAATCAACGCCCACGGTGCTGACTGGACGTGAGACGGTGATTCGCGTTGTTGGTAGATCTCCCATGATGCAGTTGCTGACTGGTGGATTGGTTCTGAAACATCTTACACATTGCCTGATGATCTGCCGGACCTGATTCCGGCCATTGAGAACCCAATATCGTTGTCGAAGGTTATGGAGTGTTGCTAAAACCCCTGTGTGCAGATTCCAGACATGGCACTGTCGTATGATCATGGATGTAAGGTGATGTGATCGTGGTAAAACTATAGGGTGCCGCTGATTGTACGAGAGATTAGAGTGTCGCAAGCGACCCCCAACACGTATAAGGTTAATCGAGTCCAGGAAAGGATTTAAAGAAGCTAGTCGGCTTTTGGGTTGACACCACCGTTAACCTGGAGATCACGAAACTCCTGTTGGAAACATTCTCCCTGAACCATACCAATAACTCGATCATGGGCGTTACGCAGTTCGTCCAATTGTAAAAATCCCCTGATTTTACCAGGATTCCTGAAACGCAGACAATAAGCAAAAATTCGTATAAGTCTATTGAAATAAATAGACTAAACATGCATGTTCCCAAATCTCAGGCATGTCGTCCGGACGCGAGACTTCGAGATGAGGCCAAGCTGCTTCTTCCAATACGATCCAGGATGGTCCAGTCTGCCACATTTGATTTCGGACAAATTCACCAGGGGACTGCCCCCTGGAAAGAACGTCAGCTGGGTTGTCCTCCGAAGGTATATGCCTCCAACTTGCAATATTTGTCTTATCTCCGATTTCTGCGACTCGGTTCGCGACAAAAGTTTTTAAGAATACTGGTTGCGTGTTGATCCAATGTAGTGTGATGGTTGAATCCGTCCAAAACACCGTCTGATTGGCGTGGAGATTGGTTGCGCGGAGTACCGAATGGTACAATTTAGCCAGTAGAAGAGCACCACATAACTCCAAGCGTGGCAAGGAAATCACCTTAACAGGCGCGACCCTGGATTTCGCACAGAATAACGTACATCGAACCTGGTCTTTATTTGTCGTTCGTATGTAAATACAGGCTCCGTACGCCCTTTCACTGGCGTCACAGAAGCCATGCACTTGAATTTCGAAGGAGTTCTTCAGGAAAACGTTACGAGGGAATGCCATGTTGTTCAAAAGATGTAAATCCGCGCAGAAAGTAGTCCAGATAGTATGAATGGTTATGGGCACTGATTCATCCCAGTTCAGTTTCAACAACCAAAGGCCTTGCAATAGAATCTTCGCAGTTACAATGATAGGTCCTAGAAGTCCAAGTGGGTCGAAGATTCTAGCTATCACTGATAAAATGGCCCGTTTTGTGATCCTGTCTCCAACCGAAATCGGAGTCACCGAATAAACGATAGCATCCGCACCAGAATTCCAAACTACTCCCAACGGTTTTAACGTTTCATCGGTGTCCGATTGCAACGACAAATTCACACTGCTACTCGGCAATCCATTCAACAAAGATTTCTCGTTCGATGCCTATTGTCGAATATGGATGCCGCCCCGCTGTAAGAGTTGAATGATCTCGTCACGTAACTGAATTGCTTCGTCCCAAGTTTGTGTGCCAGTGATGAGATCGTCGACGCTACAGATCGCGCTTCAGAATTCTGGATGCGGTCGGAAATGAGTGAGCTTCGTCGTCTGCCAACTGTTGTATGCAACGTGTGGCCAGGAAAGGCGCTGCAGATAAACCAAATGTGATAGCATTAAGCCGGTAGGTGGAAATTCCGCCGCTCTCGTTCCTCCATAGTATTCTTTGAAATCTGCGATCCTGAGGCCTGACGAGAAATTGTCGATACATTTTCTCGATGTCTCCTGTCAGGACATAATTGTACAATCTAAATCGAAGTATTAATGAGATGATATCGTCCTGAATGCATGGCCCAACCATCAACGTGTCGTTTAATGAAACTCCGGTGTTAGTTTTCGCTGATCCATCAAATACTACGCGTACCTTGATAGTTTGACTCGTTTCCTTAAGGGGGTAGACACGGGTAATGCAGCGCGCTGTATACCGACACAATCTGGCCCGAAACATGGGTTTAGTAGAATACGCTTTTCGTCCTTATATGAGCGAATTTTGGGCTTGGCGAGGTCTCATTCGAAAGAGAAAGGTTCAGTGCAGCGCGCTCTGGTCATGGTTCGACGAGATTGTGTTGATATCTAATAATATGAGTGTTCAAAGTAGAGCAAAAATCGAAAAAGTACACCCGCATGAACCAACGTATTTTTAGGTCACTAAAAGAGTCTTGTGACTCAAACGATGACCAGAGCGCGCTGCACTGAACTTTCCTCTTTCGAATGAGACCTCACCCAGCTCAAAATCTGCTCATATAAGGACGAAAAGCGTATTCTCGTAATTGCATTCCCAATTACGAGTTCCGCCATATTGGCGGTAATACAGAGCAAGTCACGTGACAAATTTAGTTGAGCTAGTGGACACGAGATGGCGCCTACTCGGGAGGACTGCCAATGTGGAGTCATAGCAAAACTGAAGCGTTAGCTGGATACACAAGCCACAGTAAAAGCGTGATGCAGTCAATGTATGAATTTTCGGACGATTGTAGGTTAGGTTATATGCATTTTAGGCATATAACTGCTGGGAACTGTGTACATTTACTAAATTAACGCTTTTATTGTAACACATACATCACTTGAAACCGCTGTCGAATTTATGTTATAATTATATGGCCACATTATTTAAAATAAAAAAAGAGATTGGAACTTTTTTACTAATACTGGAAATATTGATTTACTGATATCATATTTTCAGAATGTGGAAGTTACAGCAATTATTTGCAATTATTGCTCTTATTATTATTCTTCCGACTATTGCATATAACATACAACAAGGAAAAGTCTCTAAATCAGTCAACAGTTGACTCCCTGATTTTTTTTGTAATTCTTTACGGTCCTATGCAGAGATGGGCATTATTTAAATAAAAGAATATACTTCCGAATGGCCCCAGTGGCCAATCGACACGATGTTTGGGGTAGGGTGTGTGTACCCTAAATCTAAAATTTTATTTAGCTCCGGGTATTTATTAGTTTCCTTTGTTTATTCGAAGGCCTTTCATCTTGGACTTCGAATAATTGTTCATCTTTCATTATATCTTTATCCTAAGGTCGTATTCAGATATATTGGCCGGTCGATTCGTTTTCGCGAACAGCGATCGAGGAGAAATCAGCCACCACAATCTGACGATCGTGGATTTGTCTGTTGGAGTTACGTGGCCACCCAAGGGTATGGTGGGGTAACGGGAATGCTGCGCGGCTCCGTCTGAACGTAGCCGTGTGGCTGTTATCACCAATACGAGATGAAGCTATCGAGAAAGAATCAATGTTCTGACCAATAAAGCTCCTGAATTTTTTCGGAGCTAAGGCACACCTATTCTGATGTGTATATTTCTACGCTGCAGCTCGGTTTGGCCTATACACAACAGAAACTTGGCGCTATCCCCACCACTTCTGGCTCACTCTTGTTCTGCGAAGGCAAGAGTGAGATGGAACGAGAGCGAGTCAGAAAACGTTGCGAACAGGAGCACCAAGCCAGCTAAGCGGTACCTATGGTGGGAGTATACGCGTTACGAAACTCACCGGCCAATATATCTGAATGTAAAGTCTCGTTAGCCGCTCGCTCAGGGTTGCCAGATCTTCGGCATTCAGCCGGAGTCTCGGGTTTTGAACCGTTGTCTCCGGCCTCAGGCAGGCACAATAAAAATCTCCGGCAGAATAGAGAGTATGTTGCAGCGTGCCATAAACAAAATAGAAATCTATTAAAATCTAACAAATTCTAATAACTATTCATAATACTTTTATTATTATTATTATTATTATTATTATTATTATTATTATTACTCGTTTATAAGAAGTCATTATTATAATGAATTTTAGATGCCTGTTTTTTTCTTCGCCCCTTTATTTCTCACTTTCCCCACTCCAATCCTCCACGAAATTGAAATCTCCGGCAAAAGATCAGGCTTGATCTGGCAACCCTGCGCTCGCTGGTCCGGACCGGCGTGAGCCCGTATCATGAACGGAGCCCTAATTCCGAGGCTGAGTTTCTCGCTTCTTTCTGGCCGAAGGGGGGAGCAGGATGGAACGCTTTGCGTGCGCGGCGGGCGTGCGCGACGGGCGCGAACGCTCAGATGGAATCGTGACTGTTCGATGCATCCGCGTCACGGTCAGATAGCCAGGCACGGCACGAGTCTTTTCTGCGCCATAAGCGAGCTTGCCAAATTCCGCCATTTATTATAATACATTTAATTGAGCTTCTTCATGACCTTACTCTACTTGTAGTTTAAAACCGTTGTAGTATAATTTGTAGTATTTCATTTAAAAATTTATTTTCAACAATGCCAACAATGAAAAGGCCATTTTGCACTTCTTGTCAACCTTACGCCCTAGCAGTTGCCTAATTTGGCAGAGTATAGTCATAAATAATCTCAAATAAATGTAATATAATAAAGGGCGCAATTTGACAAGTTCGCTTAGGGCGCAAAAAAGTTATGCCGGGCCTGCGTCAAGTTTTTGCGAAGCGGTTCCCGTGCTCACCGTAAACACTTGCGACCATCGCGCACGCCCGTCGCGCACACAAAGGACGGAGTGTCAGGCGTCCGAAAGACGGAGCGAGACAAAATATCAACGCGTCGTCTGTCTCGTACTGTCCTCGCTCGCTTTCAGTGCCTTCGCTCGCTCTCTTTCCATCTCGCTCTCGCCTTCGCCGGACAAGAGTGAGACAGAAGTGGTGGGGATAGCGAAAAGTCCGTATCGTGTACACCAAACAGAGTCCGTAACGATCTTAGATGTTCGAATAACTGACGAGAACCTTTGTGGCCCGAGCCGCACGAGATCGCCGTTGCTCGGCGATTATATAGAAACAGAATTTGTTTTTTTTACACCAAACCGAGTCCGTAATGAGACTTTACTGTAGTGAATACAATCTTAGATGCTCTAATAACCGACAAGAACTTTGGTGACCCGAGCCGCACGAGATCGCCGTTGCTCGGCGATGTGTCATCGATTATATAGAAACAGAATTTGTTTTTTTTTCATCGTATCAATATGAAAGTCACACAAATGGATTCCTGGCATTCTCCCGATTAAATTGACAGAAAATAATTTAAATCAGACTATTTTTAACGAAACGGGCTTCCAATTCTGCAAACAAATTTTCACGTAAATTCCTTAATTATGGTCCGAATAATATCATTTTTGGGGCCAATTTGATCGAGAAAACATGACGAATCGATTCACGTCACTTTCGCAAAGATCTGATTAGAAATGCAGAACTCAAGATTTGTCACTGCTTAGTGCGTAACATTGTATGGCCCCGCTGGATTCGAGCGTCGAAACCCACGAAACTCAGCGAGTTGCATGATTGCTAGCGTGAAGGACAAGAGAGGACTTTGCATGGCGAAGGAAAGTCAGCCTTCTATAGAACTTGAACGAAATGGATTTCCGTTTTGAAATACTTAATCACGCTCGAAGCAATTGTAGGATCGTAATGGTGGATCAAAGTGAAATTCGGAGCAAGCGTGGTGTGATAAGGTTGCTCTATTGCCGATCCTCTGATCGAAGTAGATCGAGACCAACCCGTCTCGAGCAATTTAAAACCACTTAATCTAGTCGCGAGTTAGAGAGAAAAGGCTCGAAGCCCGAGGCCAAACGCACTCACTCGCGAAAGACAAAACGAAGCAGCAAACGCGTGCTTACGATAGCGGTACGCGGACAAGACAGCGTTACGCGTTATCTCGCGAAAAACCGGGAGGGGACCGACCCCGCCCCTCTCCACCGCGCCCGCGGCCCGAGCTACTCGGTCCACCCAAACCACGGGAACGAGAGCGAGACCGGGCCGATCACCGATTGGTCACGCGAGAGCGCCCAAATACAAACAATGTAAGGATACATATTTCTTACGCGCTATTAAGTAGAAGTAATAAAATATAAAAGGTTTAAAACGATATATACAGAGCTCACTCAACCCATCTGTCTCACGAACATACCGCCCGCCTCGTCTGAGGGTACGACGACGAAGTAAAACCGAATACAATAAGTGACGTTAGTCGCTATCGAGCATCTCTCGAAAACGCAAAGAATCGATACACAGCCGTTCGATCCCAGCAATCCCATGGGCCATGGCCAAAACAGGGGGCGCAAACTTATCGATCGGCGAACACGGTGAGTTGAGATCCGACGATGGGCACACCGCCCGCCGTAACGGTCGACGCTTGTTGACACTACGATGTGTCAAGTAGTGAAGTGGGTTGAGTAGACGTGGGTCTGGTGGAAGGTTCCGGTGTCCACACAGGCAATGGACACAGCGTCCCGATGGAGCGAACGGCAGTTTTGTGGAGGGAGCGAATCTTCACGACCCGAACCAGTCCGTCCTTCCCTGGATGAACCTCCAAGATTCTGGCCAAGGGCCACTTAGTGGGCGGTAAGAGTTCATCCTTAATCAACACAAGGTCTCCGACTTTCCAGTCCAACTGACGCCTTCTCCATTTCGGGAGCTGCTGCAACTGATGGAGATACTCCTGGACCCACCTACGCCAAAAATGATCGCGTAAATTAGATACCAGTTTCCACCGGGGTAACCCGTGGACTGACAGGTCCGTGGAATCTGTTTCTGGGACGGCCACCAAAGGCTCGCCAACCAGAAAATGACCCGGAGTCAGTGAAGACAGATCTGATGGATCATCAGATAGTGGAGTAAGCGGCCTTGAATTGAGGCAAGCCTCAATTTGACACAGCAGCGTTGACAGTTCCTCAAACGTCAGAGTATGATCTCCCATAACTCTACGCAGGTGGTACTTAGCCGACTTCACTGCGGCCTCCCATAGGCCTCCAAAGTGAGGCGAATAAGGGGGTATGAAAGACCATCTCGTGCCATCCATCGCCAGAACCTCAGCGACTTCGCTGAAGAAGTTGGACGCCGCTTTGAAGAGCTTTTTCAACTCCCCATCGGCTCCTCGAAACGTGGTTGAGTTATCGCTGAGCATTTCAGCACAGTGACCACGGCGAGAGACAAACCTGCGGAAGGCAGCGATAAAGGTAGTAGTAGTCAAGTCCGAGACTACTTCCAGATGGATTGCCTTGGTGCAAAGGCACACGAACACGGCGACATAGCCCTTATAAGCCTTATGTCCCCTTCCTTTAGAGGTGCGCAACATAAGTGGTCCTGCATAGTCAACACCACTTCTCTGGAATGGCCTGGAAGGTCGCAGCCTAGCGGCTGGCAAGTCTCCCATCTGCTGAATCCCAGTGGCTCCACGAAATCGTAAGCATCGTATGCAATGTCGAACCACCTCCTTGATCAAGGTACGACCTTTAGGAATCCAATAACCTTGTAACAAATAACAGCGTGTTAAGGTAAAACCACCATGCAAGGTAGCCAGATGTGCGTCAGTTACGAGAGGTCGTGCCAACGAGGAGCGTCGACTTATGAGAATCGGGTGCTTGTAGTCCGATGGCACCGCAGCGTGTCGGAGTCTGCCACCGACTCGGATGAGCCCTTGTTCATCAAGGAAGACCCGAAGAGGCGATAAGGGAGAGGCTAGTTTTATTGGCCTCCCCTTGCGAAGATCCTCCAGTTCATCAGAATACGTCTCCAATTGGCTTAGACGACACAAAAGGAACCGCGTCTCTGACAGTTCGACCAAGGTAAGAAACCCCAATCGTCTTTGACCAGTGTTCCTTAAATTAAAGATAAAACGTCGAACCAGGGTAATGATTCGACGAAGTCGAGAGAAAGTGGAGAACCGGGCTAACAGCTCATTTTCTCGTTTTTCGTGCACAGTGCTGACAAGCACCGTGCTTCTCTGCTCAGGAGCCTCGACCTGCTTCAAATCCAGTTTAGCCTCAGGCCACTCCGATGGACAGCAAATTAGCCACGGAGGGCCTCGCCACCAAAGCGAAAGTTCCTTGAAAGTGGGAAGATCCATCCCTCTAGTCGCCAGATCGGCAGGGTTGTCCGAAGAGCGAACATGACGCCAGGGAATGTCAGGTAAGAGGCGCTGAATTTCCGCCACTCGATGAGCCACAAATGGTTTCCAACGGGACGCGTGTGATCGGGTCCAGGCTATCACGACCGAAGAGTCGGTCCAGACGAAAGCTCTGGCACCTTGAAGATCCAATTCCTGTTGCGTTTGAGTCAGTAGTCTAGCAAGAAGAATTGCACCACACAGTTCAAGACGCGGCACACATATAACCTTAACCGGCGCGACCTTGGTTCTGGCGACCAGAAGATTCGAAGACGTTTGAGTTTGCTTCATAAAATGGACTCTGAGAAAGACAGTAGCACAGTAAGCCCTTTCAGAGGCATCGCAGAACCCGTGAAATTCGACCTGGACCTCATTTGGAACGTAGGATATCCAACGGGGAACCTTGATCTCCCCGAGACCTCGCAAATTCTCCCGGAACAAGCGCCACGAGCAGCCCAACGTCGGGGGAATTGGTTCATCCCAGGCTACACCACAGAGCCAGAGATCCTGCATTAAAATCTTACCCCTGACCAGCACAGGGGCGAACCAGCCCATGGGGTCGAAGAGGCGCGCCAACTCCGACAGTACTTTCCTCTTGGTCCAGCAATAATCCGACTGGACCTGGAGCAGGACCGGTCCTTTAATGGACAGGGTGTCCGAGGCTGGAGACCATACGAGACCCAACGCCCCATGCGTGTCCGGTTCCTGGAATAGCTTCGTCCTCTCTGAATTGTGCGGGTTCAAGGCAGGGTGGCTGCTGGCCCACTTGCTGAGGCTGAAGCCCCCAGCCTTCAAGATCTCGATGAGTTGCTGTTGAACTGCCTTCGCACTTTCCAAATCGTGGCCACCAGCCAAAAGGTCGTCCACGTAAGAGTGATGTAAAAGGACCTGCGCGCCTAGCGGGAAGCGCTCGCCTTCATCCAGAGCGAGTTGTCGTAGCACCCTTAGAGCCAAGTACGGCGCGGGAGCCGTTCCGTACGTCACGGTAGTCAATCGATGCGTGTCTAACGAGTGACTGGGATCCGAACGCCACAGGATACGCTGCCAGTCTCGATCCGACGGATGTACCAAGATTTGCCTGAACATCTTGACGATGTCCGTGGAGAACGCGATTCGAAAGAGCCTCCACCTCGTCAGCACGCTCCACAGCGTGGTTTGAAGCTTCGGACCGGGTGTCAGCAGGTCGTTTAGAGAGACTCCTGAAGAAGAAGAGCAAGAGGCGTTAAACACAACGCGAATTTTACTGTTCTCCCCATCACCCTTCCACACCGCATGGTGGGGAAGATAATAGAGCTGAGTGGCCGCTCTCGATCCCTCTGGCACAAGTTCCATGTGTCCAAGACGGTGGTACTCCTCCATGAATTCCACGTAGTGACTACGAAGCCGAAGGTCCTTCTGTTGACGGCGCTCGTTGTTGAGCAGCGTCCTCAAAGCGGCTGGCCTGGATGAGCCGAGTGTGCTCTGACAGTTCCGAAGGAAAGGTAGACGGACGATGTATCGCCCTGTCTTGTCTCGCTGATGAGTGGCCACGAAGTTCTCCTCACACCAGTCATCCTCAGGGCTCACAGGCGTGGGCTCCGAAATCTCCTCCACCTCCCAGAAACGTTGAAGCTCAACGGATAAGGTGTCCTGGATGCGCGTGTGGAACACACGGCGCGATGCAGGACTGGCGGCAGCTGACTGAGCAACCGGGCCGAAAAGAACCCAGCCAAATGGTGTATGCGTCGCAGCAGGAGTACCAGCTGGCCCTTGGCGCGTCTCTCCGAACAGTGCGCAGCAGACATCAGCGCCAAGTAGAAGATCAACCTGGGACGGCGAGTAGAACTCCTCATCGGCAAGGTGCAGATCCCTTATGTGAGGCCAGACAGTCGCTGGAGCCAGGCGAGAAGGGGTCGGAGGCATCACTGCTCGCGTCACCAATGCATGAAATGAGTGTCTAAAAGAAGAGTCGAAGTCAGCTGTTACGATCAACTCGACCTCGTGCTTGGCTACCCCGACATCGCGACCCTGGAAGCCAGCAAGGGTAACATGCGTAGCCCTCCTCTTCAGACGAAGTGTTTGGGCCACCCATTCGCTCACGAAGGAAGCATCGGCGCCCTGATCAAGCACCGCTCGGACGGAGATAAATTCTCCGTTCGGAGTCCAGAGACGAACACGGGCCGTCGCCAAGAGCACCAAACGTTTGGCACAAATTGAATTTACCACAGCCTTGGACATGGATTCTGGTTGAACATCGTTGTTGATGTCCTTCTTGACCTCGGAAGGCACGTAAGCGTCGTGCAGTAAAGTGTGGTGCTTCGATTCGCACACCAGGCATCGAAACGCAGAAGGACAAGCTGATACAACATGTCCAAGGTTCAGACAAGATAAACAAACGCCTACCTTAACTGCCTGAGCCTTGCGATCGGCGGCGCTCATCCCCTTAAATTTCGGACAATAATTCAAGTGGTGAGTGCCCTGACACAGCGGGCATTGACGTTTGGGTTTGCCTTTCTTAGATTGGGCTTCAGCTTTCACCGGCAACGCGGTCCTAGAACGGTCGGACGTCTTCGTTCTCCCTTTTGCGTCACGTTGCTTCGAGAGCGGAGCTGGCTCCTGATTGTGCGCAGCGTAGAGGGCGTGTACCCGATTCTCGAAGAAATCCTCGATATCCGAAAATTTAGGGCACGTCGTGCGGTCGGTAAGAGTGATTTCCCAGTCGAGGCGGGACGTGGAGTCCAATTTTTCAGCGAAAAGAAAGACGAACCATTCATCCCATTCCGCTACAGGTCGTTTCAAAGACGTAAAGGAGACGATCGCCTGACGAAACTCATCGAGCAGGCGTTTGATCTCGGTAGGGCAAGCCTTAGTCACCGGAGCACAATTTACAAGGCTCCTCATGCGCTCGGCAGAGAGAATACGTTGATTTTCGTACCTTTTTTGTAGACTGCTCCAAGCGCCGTCGTAGTTCGCCGCGGTTATGTTGGTGCGCTCCAACATCGTCGCTGCCTCACCAGTCAGGGCCGACTTTAAATATTCCAGCTTCCTGACTTTGGAAATTCGGGTAGAATCGTGAATCAACGACCTGAAGCGATCACGAAAGCTCTCCCACGCCAAGAGATCTCCTGAGAAAGTCGGTAGTGATAGCTTCGGAAGGGCGGAATCGTGTTCGTCCGCACGTCCAGAAGTGGAATCACCCGTGGACGCCCGTGCAGAGTTCGGTTCCAACTCGCGTTGCATGTCTCTCAACGTGGCCGAATGTTGTAGATAAACCTCCTCAACGTCCGCGAACCGATCGTCCTTAACGTAGTCACTCGCGGAAGCCTCCGGGGCGCGAATCACACTGCGATGACCCAACATAAAGGTCTTCCAATAGTCTTCCAAAAGCTCCCTTCGGGCTTCCAACACCGAAAGAGTTATATTGTTTCTCCCCATCTTGCGTAAGTTAATCAGAAACCGTTCAATACGTCCGGCGATTTCGGCTTGCACGAGAAGGAGATCATCCAGCGCGGACTCCATCTTTCACCCTGAAGCGAACGCGTGCACGCTTGAACGACGGAAAGCAATTCGGAGCACACACGGGACCCACACGAACAGCGTCGCGAGGTAGCACAGTATCAGCTCACTTTTCCCGAAGCACCGAACGGAAGTCGCAGAGAAGAAGCGGTAACGCGTGGAGCACTTCGCTGTGCACTTGCCACCCGTACCGTCGAATGTTCTAGAAGGTTCGCGAAGCACACTCCCGCGAACACGTGCCGTGGAAGCTTCTAGAAGGTTCGCGAAGCACACTCCCGCGAACACGTACCGGTAAGACTCCGATTTAATCCGGAGCATCCAAAGAGATCCGGACACACACCCACACAGATCCGGCTCGAAGGACCAGAAAATGAACGAAATGGATTTCCGTTTTGAAATACTTAATCACGCTCGAAGCAATTGTAGGATCGTAATGGTGGATCAAAGTGAAATTCGGAGCAAGCGTGGTGTGATAAGGTTGCTCTATTGCCGATCCTCTGATCGAAGTAGATCGAGACCAACCCGTCTCGAGCAATTTAAAACCACTTAATCTAGTCGCGAGTTAGAGAGAAAAGGCTCGAAGCCCGAGGCCAAACGCACTCACTCGCGAAAGACAAAACGAAGCAGCAAACGCGTGCTTACGATAGCGGTACGCGGACAAGACAGCGTTACGCGTTATCTCGCGAAAAACCGGGAGGGGACCGACCCCGCCCCTCTCCACCGCGCCCGCGGCCCGAGCTACTCGGTCCACCCAAACCACGGGAACGAGAGCGAGACCGGGCCGATCACCGATTGGTCACGCGAGAGCGCCCAAATACAAACAATGTAAGGATACATATTTCTTACGCGCTATTAAGTAGAAGTAATAAAATATAAAAGGTTTAAAACGATATATACAGAGCTCACTCAACCCATCTGTCTCACGAACAGAACTCAAATCGAAAAAGACTTTGCTGACAAACTTTACATATGTATATTCGCGTCAAATAAATACTTTAATTGTAAAATTTAGACGACAAACTATTGTTGAATTTCGCCAGTTCTTACATATGCATCACTTGGTTGGGAATTCCTGATCCCAGAGTTTCATGCATTTACCTATTGAAATGTTGCTTCGTCATCGGGAAATTGCATTGCTTCTTCTCGTACATACATATATGTATCTGTTCGCGAGTAGGTGTCACGAGTGACACGGCTTTGGTTTCTCAAATAAATGCACATTTATTAGGGCCCTCGGTCGACGGCGACTTGAGTCATCCAGTACTGAATATGAAATTGTTCATATTTCTCACTACACCTTGATAAGAGAGTTACCACCGATGGATTCGTGAGTTTATGTCCACGAAAATGAGTCGAGACGCGAAGCAATTCGGTCTATTTTTTCTTATGAATACATGATTAGGACACACACACTACGTTCACTAAAAATAGACCGAATTGCTCCATGTTTGGCATCATTTTCATCAGTAATGCAGTGCTCTGGTGAAGAACATCGTAATACGGAGCTAATATTCTAGGCCCTAGAATCTACGATATTGTCAATGTGCAGTTGAAACGTACGCCGCTTCACACTATCGTTTCTTAGCATTTATACGGGGTGATTGTGTAGCTAGAATCGTCAAACGCGATGCTCGCCAACAATCATGTGTCTCGCTGAGTTTCGTGGGCTTCGACGCTCGAAACCAGCGGGACTATACAATGTTGCACGCTAAGCAGTGACGAATCTGAAGTTCTGCAATTTGTAATCAGATCTTTGCAAAAGTGACGTCAATCGATTCCTTACAATTTTATATATAATGTTTGTTCATAACTGCTTTCTGCATAGGACGTGTAATAAGTGTATTTCATGTTCTGTTTCGGTGCTTTGCTAGTAAAAAAATGTCTAACCTGACAAACTTCATTTTCTGGGGTCATCCCCTCATCTATTTTCCCTTTTCACTTATAATTCCTTACTGCTAACGTAGAATATTGTAGCATAAGCACATTTCAAGTAATTAAAATGTACAATCAATTTTCTACGTTTGCAGTACCAGCCGTCTTTCCGTTTAAATTTTTATAAGTACAACGCAACAGCTGAGAATTTATTTCCTTATTCAGAATAGAATACGGAAATAGCAAACAGCTCCCTCTCGCGTTTACCGGGCAATCGTCGATCTATCGGTATTACCATTTCTGTGCAGAAAAAACCTGCTGTAATACCGACCTGCCGAATCGGCCAGGTCACGTGACGTGTCTACCTCCTTAAACACAGCATGATGTGGTAAATAAAACCCTGGCAACTTGATATCTTCATCAAAGGACATGTGCCCCAAATCAAGATACTCTTGTATCACCGCTGTGTATTGTTTCTTTAATTCGGAATTAGATGCCAATTTTATGTCGAGAAATCGAAACCGTTTCAACGCTCTTGCATGCGACTCTCCTAGTTGGTCGAAATTCTTCCTAAACGGCAATGCGACCACATATCTGCCCTCTGGAGTTCTGCTAAAATTAGTCACAAAATGTTCTTCTGCTGCTATTTCTCTAACGAACGATGAGGCTCGGTCGACCCCTCTTCGATTCTCCAGAATTTATCCATCTCTAACTGAAGATCCGCAAGGAGACAAGTTTGTTGCTGAGATAATGTATCTTGGGGTGGTAGACTGGGCGCGTAACCCCCCGTATGTTCACCAAATTAAAATCACCAAAAATCGACAAAGCATCATCACTATACATGTTATATAACTCGGTAACGCAATCGACGTGCTTTGCATACAGGGACGGCAATGACGCAGGTGGGAGGTAAATAGCGCACAACAACAAGTGTTTATTTCTACCAAGATGAACCCGTACAATAACCTGCTCCAGCGTAGCGCAGCTAAGACTAATTTGAGAGCAATGTAACGTATTCCTAACCGCTATAAGAACTGCCCCACCCCTAGTGCTGCAGGATCTATCACACCTAAACACAGTGTAATTGTCCAGCCCAAGTTCAAGCGAGGATATTGAGGAGTTCAGCCAGGTCTCGACAAAAATTATAATATCGTACGTTACGGGGGTAGCAAGCAGCGATTTTAATAAAGTGCGTAGCCCACGTAATTTAGTGCGTAGCCCACGAACATTTTGGAAATAAACTAAAGGGTTCCACTGGTGTTTTTTGGCACGGTGTCACGCTGTTGCTTGGCAGGAACAATCTTGGGGGCTCCGTTAATATAACGGATGGTCATGTTCATCTCTCCCCTCTCGTGAAGATTCCTCAGCTTCCCCCTCAGCCGATCAAGAGACTGTCTTTGCCACAAAGCCCTATTTTCCGAGATCTTACATGGCCCCTTATAGCGGTGCTTATTCCGTAAGATCTGTTTGGCATCCTCCGGCGAATCAAGACGAACACATAAGGGTCTGCAGGCAGAACCCTTAGGTTTCCCAAGACGATGAGCCCTTCGCACCTCCGTTACCCCTGGGTAGATCCCACTGAGAATCGCCAACGCTTCCTCGCAGTCGGTAGCCCTAGAGTTCCCACCGGAAGGGTTTTCTGGCTCCGGCAAGCCAAAAATTAACACGTTGCTCGCTCGAACCTGCCTTTCGGAGATTTCTCCAATTAAATCGTCCGGATCTAGGACCGGGGAGCCGGGCGACGTCTGGCCAGACATCAACGGGCCATCGGCCTCCAACACCCGGACACGTTCCGATAAAACGTCAATGCTGCTCCGGATGTCTGTGAGCTTCGATTTGAAATAGGAACGCAGTTCCTGACGAAATTGATCAAATTCCTCCTTCAAAAATTCCTTTAGCTCACCCATGGACGATAAGGACGACTGCGATGTTACCGGCTGAGCAGCGTTCGGATCAACAACAACATGCGGTGTGGGGGAGCCAGCACGACAGTTTAAAACCACGGGTGACCCGTACGAGCGAGGCAAGTGGGTCTCGCATGGCTTATTTTACCACAATCCCCACAAGTGACCGGCTTCACGACTGCAGATCCACAACCGTTGCACTTTTTGTGTACAGGCGTCATTCTAGTACTATGTCCAAGCCACAGGATAAAATTGTCACAGAAAGAGACCCGACAACACGCGAAACGGAGAGGCTTAATTAACTACAATAAGTCAATTCACTCACTCTGCCCACTGCGCTAGCCCGTGCACTTAGCAAATAGGACAGGCAGCCGAACAGATACCAATATAAAATCAAGAACTTGCAAATTCACGTATCCCAGTTTGTATCCCAGAGACCAACACGTATACGTTACGCGATCAGGAGATAATGACACAGGACAACCTGTCACCTCAACAGCTGACTGAAACTGAAGTTTAAATTATTATTCCTGTGAAAACGTTCGCCGCGAGTATTGGTATTATTGGTATCTTGCTTTCTAAAACAACGACTTGCCTCATGACCACTTTTTTTTACAAAATTTGCATCTAGTTTCTATACGATTCCTAAAGCTTGTTTGGTTTTGATGAAAACAAAACAGATGATGGACAGTGGTAACTGATATGGCCGGTCTGATTACATTGGAAGCATTTGCGGTCATCGCGGGTCTTTTGATCGGTAAAATCAGTTCTGAAGATTTTCGCGCTCTGGATAAACTGTCTTGAATGCTCAACAAATTCTGCATTTAAATTATTTGCGATATCAATCGCGGACTTGAGATTTAGTATTTTTTTGTTGTCGTTTTCTCTGCTTAGATAGAATCGAATAGTGTCATTGGAAATTCCTTTAATAAAGCTGAGCATGGCGGTGTTTTTTAATAAATCGTTAACTCCTATCAGTTGCTCTGAGTTATATATATCCTTTGCAGTTTCAAGTCCGCCATTTAGGATCTCACTCACTCTCGTCCCGAATACATTTACCGGTTCGTTAACATTTTGGTGCAATGCATCAATTGAGAATTTAAACTATGGACGTTAAATGATCAAGTATAAAATCTTTTCAGAAGTGTAAATAATTCGTCTAGTGTCTCGGATTCCTTGCTATTGAACAACACTAGTTTGGCGTGCCCTTCGATCTTATTCCGGATTAGAAAGAGTAGGTTCTCGCGGTCTTCGGGTTTAACCTTTGAATTTAATAGCCTACACTGTTTGATGAAATGAATTAAGGAACTAGATTTCCCGTCAAATTTGGGGATGAATCTTTTATTAATTTTAAAGAAAGATAAGGTTTGGACGGAACTTAATTTTGTTGTACGTCAAGATTTGCAGAATTGGGTTGAGCATTCAATTCGTAAGAGTTTATGGCCGGGCTATTTATTTGAGTCGTCGGGGCAGGATTTGAATCCTGGGGTTGCTCTTTGTTAGGTTGAGTATCGCAAACGACCGGGGCGGCCGCGATCGGACAAATTCGAGACTCGCAAACGACCGGAGCGGCCACGATCGGACTAGGCAATGATTGGTTAATCGGTTCGGCGGAATTGACGGGTGTTATATAGCGTACTAAAAGATCGGGGCGATGGAGTGGAAAAGTATTTTTAAGCACTGCGAAGAAACTGTATTTTATTACGGAGCACTAGGACTGTTATATATGAAGTTTCACGAATCACAGTTACAATTATAATTCAAAGTTATGTACAAGGTCACAATAAACGATACAGTATTTACAACAAATGATAATAATTATTTAAGCGAAGCTTTATCAAGCAAGCAAGCGCGTAGAGAGCTAATAAGCACTAAAGCTAGTTACCAAGCAAATATGTAACGTCGCAAAGCAAAGGAGCGATAAAGCGAAAGTGCGTAGAGTGTTTCGAATATCGTGTTAATCGTAGCCGAGTCGTGAACAGAATGAGATTCAGGAAATCGCGCTCGATTTCCTGGAAGGAAGAGCCCTCCCCCTTCCATCGATCGCGTATTGATGGAGGGGGCCGTGATCGCTGCTCCACAGGAACAAGCAGGCCGTTGCCATTGTCTAATTAGCGGTGGGCCTGGCAGATGTCGCATAAATACCAATTTCTTGAACATTTTCTCCCCGGCATTCATCGCCCGATGAATCAATCGCGAAGCTCGCTGGAGATCGATTGGCGGGTCGATATGGAGTGGTCCGATAGCGTGACGGTGGCGCCGTATGCTCCTGAGGAGGCGTCAGTCAACGCAGGTGGAAAGTGATCTAGTGTGCAGTGAAGTTTGTGGGTGTGGTGCGTAATCCTAAACCTGTGTACAGGGTAAGAAAACAAGTTTAGCAATCGGTCGTACAAACTCGGACAGTGCAGTTTTAACCGTTACGACGCGTGTTAGCCCATCGGCCCCTGCATGCAACCGAATAACCCTGGCTAGTGAACACTGTCCAGGCGACGTCATGTCGGATTTGATTATGCACAGATCGCCGATCTGTGGTTGCGGATGTTGGTGCGTCCACTTGTTGCGAGATTGTAGTGCCTGCAGGTATTCAGCGGTCCACCGCTTCCAGAATTGCAACCGCATTTGTTGCAGGAGATGCCAACGAGAGAGTCGAGATTGTGGAACGCCATCCAGTTGTGGGTCAGGTACGCTGAGAAGTGGTTCTCCGATGAGGAAATGCCCTGGTGTTAAGGCGTTCAGGTCCCCAGGATCGTCGCTGATCGCCTGTAGTGGCCGCGAGTTTAGACAAGCTTGTATCTGGGCGAGCAGGGTCGTCATCTCCTCGAAGGTGAAGTGCTGCTCGCCTAACACTCGACGAAGGTGATGCTTCGTGGATTTCACAGCTGCTTCCCAGAGTCCTCAGAAATGAGGGGCAGCAGGAGGATTGAAACGCCACTCAATGCCATTCTTCAGCAGGATGGATCGGGCAGCTCCCACGAAATTGGTCCCCCGGTCGCTCTGGATAACAGCGCAGAGTCCTCGCCGAGAAGTAAAACGCCGCAGAGTAGCAAGGAAGGCTTCGGTGCTGCAATCTGAAACGAGCTCTAGGTGGACGGCATGGGTACACAAACAAACGAAGAGAGCCACGTAGCCCTTGTGTTAGCGGTGGGCCTGGCAGATGTCGCACAAATGCCAATTTCTTGAACAACGGGGGTGCTCGTTTGTGTCTGTAGAAAACTCAAAATCAATTCTTGGGAACGCGGACTAGTCTCGGGACTATCTGAACGTATTATCTGCGTGGATACGACTTCCACGTCAAATTCCTGTAATCTTTTTGAGCGAAGTAAGCGCTTTTTCCATAGTTTTAGCTTCTTTCTAGGATTTCGCAACATTTTAATAATACGATATTTAACGACCGGACGAATTACAACTTGAACGGTTAAACAGTATAAACAGTAACGAACAATTAAACAGTAAGGAACGATTAAACACGAACGATTAAATGGTAATTCTTATTTCGTACAGGGATCTTGAGCAATGAAGTCTCGATCTCAGCGTCGTTGTCTCCGCGAGTGCTCGTGAACTTGGGGGGGGGGGGGGGGGGATTGCTGCGTGGCCGCTACGCTCCTCCGATATTTATCCGTGTTCCTGAGGAAGCCACGCCAAAACCCAGGAAAGAGGAGCAGCACCCGCGAGGACTTCTTGATCCACGATCCACGTCCACGGGCCGACGAAAAAATCCCACCGCTGTCACCATTTTTGTTGCGGGGCCGGCTAGGAATTCTCGAACTTCAATGGGATTTTCGTCTGGTTCGGCGTCCGTGAAGCCCTGAAGGGCTTTGCTCGTGAACGCGTGAATTTAATTAAGTGAAATATCGAATTATTTGTAGCATATAGTTTAAAACTGAATAAAACTTATTGAACTGAACTAAATTGAATCAATTGAATTAATTCTGAACGATTAAGAACGAAACGAGGATATTTTGGGATTGAACAAGGCTGACTTTATTAACTTGTCAAGGCTGTTATAATGTCGTTGATCAAATGCAAGGAGAAGAATCAGGCTTCTTCTTACATTCGTTCTTCGTTTTTTCTAATATGTTGTTTTTCGAGCTATAAGGAAGGAGGCAAAGATAAATTTCTAATGTGACAGAGTTCATCCTTAACTCTGTCCTACTTAAACTTCGCGCTTTGCTTCGCGCTTTGCTTCGCGGAGCTTGCGCTGAACGCCACTAGAGCGAGCGAGGATCACAACTCGCAACAGGGTGTAGGGATCCGTAGTGGTTACCGACGCTCCACCAGAGGGCCACGCGGCGCGAGGAGATTTTCTCGCTTCTGGTCGCTGTCCCTCCCGATAGTATACAGGGTGTCCGCGGGAAGATTGGACAGCCGGTTTTCTCCTAAACTATTGGAGATAAAAATATAAAAAAAATAGGGACTTGCATGGTTCGAGGGGGCCAATTAATTAGCGCGAACGAATTTTTTTATCGATTATTATTTTAAAAGATACGATGGTCAAGTTCGGTTTTTCAAATGGAACTATTTTTTTTGAACACCTGAGTTGATAGTGCGTTCCAAGACAAATTCAATAAGCTTTAATGTATACACTTTATTTTCACTGGTTTTTAAGATATTGCGCTTGCAAATTTACTGATTTTCACTGGGAGAAAACTGTCTGGTATAGCACGCACCGGGGACGGTCTTACTGGATCCACGGGTGGCACTGCCTTTTGAAATAGATACCTACCTGCCAAAGGTCTACGCCAGGCCCAAAGGCTGGACAATTTTTTTCCGTTAGAAATGCTACTTAGGTAGGTACATCTGCGGTATCGAGAAGCGCACCGTTACTTTTATTTCGCACTTGCTTCTACGCTCGGATGGCCGGTTCTTTTGGGAGGGATGCAAGTTCGATTGGTTAGGTTAGGAGGAGTGAAAGTTGCTAGACTAAATTTCAATCATAGGGAGCAGATTGTATCAGAACCATTCGGATTTGCATTCCTCACAAACGGCTGCTCTCTTGAAGAGGCCCTCTTCACAGCAATGTCCACCTTCTCTCGCACGGAATACGTTAACGCTTGCTTTTCTTCTGATATTGAAGCTCGTGTTTATACTCGAGAGGACCACGCGTCGACAGCGGGCTACCCCTTTTCTTCCTGTGTCTCTCCACGAGCCGTGTTGACGGTGGATTGTAGGAGCGTAGATATCTGGATGCCAGTTATTGAATTCAGGAGACGATAGAAACATTTTATTACAAAACACACATGTACTATAAATAAAGTAAATCGTATTCCTCTCGGATAGGAGTACTGATAATGATCGGACTTGCGCCCCACTTCGCGCAGACCAATTACACGGAGGGTAGTCGGGTCACACACTGCCCAAATGATACAGGGTAATTCTGGAGCAACGCCCGTCAAGGAGATGCGCTGGCACCCCGTGGCGAGGACAGACCTTCGCATTGCCTCACCCGATTTTTATGGCTTTTTCCGGAAAAAAGTACGAATCCTGGGCCGGGCGTAGCGAATTGAGGTCGAGCCCCCGCAGTCGAGGGTGAAATATCCATTTGAGCGTATTAAGAAATTCTTTTCTTCGTCGTATCGAAAGGGAAGTGGTGCCAATGGATTCCTTATGTTTTTCTGATGAAAATCGTACCAAATGTCATGCAAATCGGACTACTTTGACACAAGCAAATTGTATTCCTTATGTAAGAGTTGTCCGATTTCCACGACACTTGGCATGATTTTCATCGGAAAACCCCAAGGAATCCATCTGCGACACTTCCATATCCATACGATAAGAAATAAAGAATTATTTCGACGCGTGGTCCTCTCGAGTATAAACACGAGCTTCAATATCAGAAGAAAAGCAAGCGTTAACGTATTCCGTGCGAGAGAAGGTGGGCATTGCTGTGAAGAGGGCCTCTTCAAGAGAGCAGCCGTTTGTGAGGAATGCAAATCCGAATGGTTCTGATACAATCTGCTCCCTATGATTGAAATTTAGTCTAGCAACTTTCACTCCTCCTAACCTAACCAATCGAACTTGCATCCCTCCCAAAAGAACCGGCCATCCGAGCGTAGAAGCAAGTGCGAAATAAAAGTAACGGTGCGCTTCTCGATACCGCAGATGTACCTACCTAAGTAGCATTTCTAACGGAAAAAAATTGTCCAGCCTTTGGGCCTGGCGTAGACCTTTGGCAGGTAGGTATCTATTTCAAAAGGCAGTGCCACCTGTGGATCCAGTAAGACCGTCCCCGGTGCGTGTTATACCAGACAGTTTTCTTCCAGTGAAAATCAGTAAATTTGCATGCGCAATATCTTAAAAACCAGTGAAAATAAAGTGTATACATTAAAGCTTATTGAATTTGTCTTGGAACGCACTATCAACTCAGGTGTTCAAAAAAAATAGTTCCATTTGAAAAACCGAACTTGACCATCGTATCTTTTAAAATAATAATCGATAAAAAAATTCGTTCGCGCTAATTAATTGGCCCCCTCGAACCATGCAATTCCCTATTTTTTTTATATTTTTATCTCCAATAGTTTAGGAGAAAACCGGCTGTCCAGTCTTCCCGCGGACACCCTGTATATACGAGTTTCTGTCCCAGTCCTACTACCCAGCGTGTCTAAGGCCGGTATTCATAGTCTCTACTTATTCTTAAGCAAATGCTTCAGCATGCGCCATCCTCTACTAACCTAGTAGCTAGTAAAGGATACCGAATGCTTAAGCATTTGCTTAAGAATAAGTAGCGACTATGAATACCGGTCTAAGGCAGGGTCCCGCCAGGTAGCCTTACTGTAGAGGAGGAGCAACGGGGGGGGGGGCTGCCGCGACGTCGGCTCCCCAGCGGAAGGGCACACCCGGGCGAGCCCCGGTCTTGATCCCGCGTACCCCCAGAACGGCGGCGGTGGCTATCAGGGCCCTTGCTCAGGAGGAGAAAGATTTCTTCGCGCGGGTCACCGGCGCGATGGCGGCCATCAAGGTCGCCGACATCGGCATCGCAGCTATGCGACCGAGGCGCGCCGTTACCGGGGGACTCGTCTTTGAGATCCCCGGATGTCAGGGCTCAGCCAAGGCTGCCGCCCTTAAGGCGAAGCTGACGGAGCAGCTTGGGAGCACGGGCATTAGGGTGCACTGCCCCCAAAAACTGGCCGAGTTTCGGGTGTGCGGCCTCACGGAGCTGGCGTCTGTGGAGGCGGTTCGGGGGGCGATCGCGGCCCAGGGTGCCTGCGCGGCGGAGGACGTCTCGATGGGCGTGAAGCGCCGAGACGCCGCCGGGCTTTTCTGCCTCTGGGTCCGCGGGCCTGTGGCGGCTGCTGCCAAGCTTGTGAAGGCGGCCACGATAGTCCTGGACTCGCTGGTGGCCCGCGTCGTGCCGCTCGTGCAGCGGAAGCTGCAGTGCTTCCGATGCCTCGAGTTCGGCCACGTGCAGGCTAAGTGCAGCAGCCCCACCGTCAGGAGCGGCCTCTGTTACCGTTGTGGTAACGAGGGGCACTTGGCACGCTCCTGCGAGGCCCCCCCCCCCGGCTGCCCGCTATGCGCGGCAGCGGGGCTCCCCAGCATCTACCGGATGAGCGGACCGGCCTGTCGGCCTCCCCCTCCGACCCGCCCTGGGACTCGGAAGAAGAAGGGGTCCGCCCCGGTGTTGTCCGGGACAAGTGCCTCCCCGCCTTCGGGTGTTTCCCCCGCGTTAACCGCGTCTACCCCACCCACGACATCTCCGGTGGAAATGGAGACCGGTCCCCTGGCCTCGACATCTGGGGCCGGGGCTGGCGCCGGCAAAAGGAAGGTCGCGAGGAGTCGGACTCCCCGACTAGCGGTCCTCCTCCGTCGGCGCCCGAGGGGACCCCGAGGGAGAGGAGGAAGAAGAAGAAGGAGGGGAGCAGCCCAGAGACCCCCCGCCCGCCCGGTGGACCTGGGGCGGTCGGGAGGGAGGCCTTTTTGAAGGTCCCTCCACCGCTGAGCGGAGCAACGGCGGAGGCGAGCGGCGAGGAGGCGTGCGAGTTGGCGCGTTCGGTCGCGGCCTCGTTCGGAGGTGGGTCCCACCTCCGAGGCAACGAGACGGAAGGTTGCGAGCCCTCCAATACCACCGGGGGCGCAGCCCGACCTGCGGGAGTATCGGAGGAGGCCGACATTAGCACCGATTAATGTCACGAAGCCCTCCGATACTGCTCGCGAACCTCAACCACTCCATGCGAGCTCACGACCTGCTACAGCAGGCTCGCGTGGAGTTGGGGGTCGGGCTGGCCGTCATCGCCGAGCCGTATCCGCTGGGGGACCGGTGCTATCGGTCCACCAACCCGGATCGGCAAGTGGCGATGACGTGGGAGGTGGGAAGAGGCGCCCCGCCGTGTTCGGTCGCCCAACACGGTCGGGGCTGGATGGCGGCCAAGTGGGGGAACCTCCACGTGGTCGGCTGCTACCTGACACCTAGGTTCAGCGTCCCGGAGTTCGAGGACCGGCTGAGCGAGATGGGGGCTTTCCTAGCCCCCCAATTAGCTCAGCCGGTGGTCCTACTGGGGGATTTCAACGCCCACGCTCGTGAGTGGGGCGCCCCCAGGACGGACTCCCGGGGCGAGGTGTTGCTCGATTGGGCGGAGGCAATGGGGTTCGTTCTGTAGCTATTTGATCGCTACTTCGCCTCCATATTTAAGACGCGACTTTTCCCTAACTTCGGTACGCTTGGGTTTTCCCCCGTGGGCCTGGGTGAGTCAGGCAATGGCCACGTACGCATCTGACAGATTTTTCTAGCGTGCGGACGCGCTTTTCGCGCCGAAATTTGCCGTGCGTTTTCGGCGTCGCTTGAGGGGCCTGTCCCTCTGACAGGGCTGTATAAATAGTCTCCAGAGGTGACGCGCGCTCTCACTCTCCTGGAACGGCCTGTAGAGGCTACGTCTCGCACCGTGTAGTTAAACTTTGTGTTATCAACAGTCTAAATTCACTGTAACGTTGAGTATCGCCTTCTCGCATTAAAAGGAGTGTGGTGAAAGAGACCTAAGTATAAATTTCCTTCTCACCCCTCAGTTCTAAAGAACCCCTACGCAGTCACGACGTTCCGCGGGCCGCAGGGCGAGTCTGTAAAGAGACGTAGTTTACTTGGAGGAAATCCCCACGGATACCCCCCGCCCGCAGGGGCGGGCAGGGGGTTATGTGGGACTCGAACCCACTAAAACCTCCAAGGTGGTCTACCTCGTGTGCGGAGTTGCGCGCCTGAGGGGAGGGACTTGACGCGAGGGCAAACTAGCGATTCGTTCGCTGCCCTCCCCCCCTGCGGTTTGTGAGCAACTCCGCATACAGCACCCCCTTCAAGGGGGGCCTTCCCTGGGGGAGTATCAACACCTACCCCAGCTATCTCCTTTCGCAACGGCGCGACGGACCACGCGTCCGCGCCGCCTCTTCCGGGGTTGCTGCTACTAGGGCGGGTGGTGCCCCCCGGCACTTTTACTTTCCCGACTGCCTTAAGGGGGTAGACACGGGTAATGCAGCGCGCTGTATATCGACACAATCTGGCCCGAAACACGGGTTTGCGCACTGACGTTATTTGTCCTTATACGAGCAAATTTTGGGCTGGGCGAGGTCTCATTCGAAAGATGAAGGTTCAATGCAGCCCGCTCTGCTCATGGTTCAAAGAGATTGTGTTGATATGTAATAATACGAGTATCCAAAGTAGAGAAAAAATCGGCAAAATGCACTCGCAGATTCCATGCACTTGTAGGTCTCTAAAAGAGTTTTCTGACTCAAACGATGAGCAGAGCGGGCTGCATTGAACCTTCCTCTTTCGAATGAGACCTCACCCAGCCCAAAATTTGCTCATGTAAGGACAAAAAACGTTAGCCCGTGATTGCATTCCCAAATACGAGTTCCGCCATATTGGCGATAATACAGAGCACGTCACGTGCAAATTTAGTTGAGCTAGTGGATACAATATGGCGCCTACTCGGGAGGTCTGCCAACGTGGAATCATAGCAAAACTGAAGCGTTAGCTGGATACATGTGCCACAGTAAAAGCGTGTTGCAGTCAATGTATGTATTTTCGTACGATTGTAGAATAGGTTATATGCATTTTAGGCATACATTGACTAGAAACTGCTGGGAACTGTATACATTTACTAAATTAACGCTTTTACCGTGACACATACATACGTCACTTGAAATCGCTGTTGTATTTATGTCATAGTAATTGGACGATTGTAGGTTAGATTATATGCATTTTAGGCATACATTGACTAGAAACTGCTGGTATTCGCGAATGTTATAACGCGATGAGCGTGAGTATGCCGGGGAGGTTATGTACGAAAGTCACAATGCAGTTATTTAGGTAAAATGTTTAGTTGTCTTTATTATAAAACACTCGTTGAGTGTGCGTCACAGAGATGAGAGGTGAGCAGAGCTTTTGATTGAACAATAGTGAGAGTTATTGAGAACAATGAGAACTACGCACACCGACCGCCACGTGGACGAGCCTCGACCACGATCCACAATCGATTCGCGTGAGAGAAATGAGAATTGAGCGTTTTAGAGAAAGCAATTAATTGAAATGAGTACTAGCTTGATGCTGAGCGAGAAGTAATGAGCAAAGAATAGTTTGGTGAGAACTGTGAGCACAACTGAGAATGAATTAGATGAGAATATTCACGAGTTACGTGTTAAACGTTTTGACGCGTCTACTCAAGTACTCTCCGTGAACAAGACTGAAGACCGTTGGACAATCCGACTTCCTGTACGGGTCGTCTCGTACATTCTCGACGATCGACCGACGTGGGGAAATCTGATTGGTTGAGCCACAGATGTGTTGAACTGTGATTTGCTACGCGTATTCTACAACCGGCTGAAACCGTTTCACGCGATGCGCTGATTGGATGATCGTCGGTTGAGGAGCGCAGATGATTGGCCAATCGATTGTGGATCGGTCTTGGCGTTCCGCAGTCCAGGAGGTGCTGCGGCGAGTTGGGGTGTGGCGGAGATCGGAACTACCGAATTTCGAACAGCTGGAAACTGTGTACATTTACTAAATTCACGCTTTTACTGTACCACATACATCACCGCTGCCGAATATATGTTATAATTATATGGCCACATTATTTCAAATAAAAAAAGAGATTGGAATTTTTTAATAACACTGGAAGTAGTGATTTACTGATATCATATTTCCAAAATGTGGAAGTTACAGCAATTATTTGCAATTATTGCTCTTACTATTATGCTTCCGACTATTGTATATAACATATAACAAGGAAAAGTTTCCAAATCGGTCAACAGTTGACTCCTTGATTTTTTTTGTAATTCTTTACGCTCCTATGCAGAGATGGGTATTATTTAATTAAAAGAATATACTTCCGAATGGCCCCTGTGGCCGATCGACACGAGGTGTGGGGGAGGGTGTGTGTACCCTAAATCTAAAATTCAATTTAGCTTCGGGTATTTATTAATTTCCTTTGTTTATTCGAAGGCCTTTCATCTTTGACTTCGAATAATTTTTCATCCTTCATTATATCTTTATCCTAAGGTCGTATTCAAATATATTGGCCGGTCGATTCGTTTTCGCGAACAGCGATCGAGGAGAAATCAGCCATCACCATCTGACGATCGTGGATTTGTCAGTTGGAGTTCCCTAGCCACCGAAGGGTATGGTGGGGTAACGGGAATGCTGCTCGGCCCCGTCTGAACGTAGACGTGTGGCTGTTATTTATTCTTATTGTCAGCGTAGTACATATGTAGTTGTGTGCGTCACGAAGTAATGCGTAGACCAATACGAGATGAAGCTATCGAGAAAGAATCAATGTTCTGACCAATAAAGCTCCTGAATTTTTTCGGAGCTAAGGCCTAAGGCACACCTATTCTGATGCGTGTATTTCTACGCTGCAGCTCGGTTTGGCATATACATGACAGAAGCTTGGCGCTATCCCCACCACTTCTGGCTCACTCGTGTTCTGCGATGACGAGAGAATACGCGTTACGAATAGGAGTGTGCGGATCGTCCCGCGGCTCGGATTCTCGGCCCTCGGGACGGGTCGGAAAATTTCGGGCGGGATCGGGCGGGGTCCCGATACCTTCGTATTGCTCGAGATCCCAACGGTTTCGGGATCCCGAGACTCGATTAGGGCTACAAGCATGACCGCCATGAGCGGGCAATTTGATTTCAGGTCGGCTTGGCAAAACTCGGACGCGATCGGCTCGAAAGCCAGCTATTACGAGGGGACCGAGACGGAAAGAATTATGTTTATCATTTATATCGATACCAGAGTGATAAGTTTTTACCTTTCTGTCTCCTGTTGAATCATAATTTGTATCTTATTATTTATTTACATATATATATATGTATTTTCATTGCTACCAAATAGTCTGTGAATACTGAATACGTCCATATACGTACTTAAATAAATACCATGTTCAGAATTTGGGAAGAAGACTATTTTTATATCGACAATATTTTAAAATCTGAATAAAATATACTTCACACTTAGTACTTTATGTAAAGGGAATATATAGGGTATTATCTTTTTCCGGATGGGTTCAGATTTAAAATAGAAAACGTACGAACTATAAGCATACAAAAAGGAATATTTCCTGGATGTTTCATAATAACAACAATATACAGGAGGCGAATATTTTATTATTTCAAATTAACGTGTAAGAAACATAATTTTTCTATGTTCTCAGGTAATAATTTTAATCTATTACTGGTAACGATATCGTCCGATCGCGTCCGAGTTTTGCCGAGCCGACCTGAAATCAAATTGTCCGCTCATGGCGGCTATGCTTGTAGCCCGAATCGAGTCTCGGGGTCCCGAAACTGTCGGGATCTCGAGCAATACGAAAATATCGGGACCCCGCCCGATCCCGCCCGAAAGTTGCCGGCCCGTCCCGAGCCCGAAAAATCGGGTAACCGCACACCCCTTGTTATGAAACTCACCGGCCAATAAATCTGAATACGATCTTAGAAGTTCGAATAACCGACGAGAACCTTTGTGTCCCGAGCCGCGCGAGATCGCCGTGCTCGGCGATGTGTCATCGATTATAAAGAAACAGAATTTGTTTATTTTTCATCGTATCAACATGAAAGTGCCACAAATGGATTCCTGACATTCTCCCGATTAAATTGACCGAAAATAATTTAAATCTGACTATTTTTAAGGAAACGGGCTTTCAATTCTGCAAACAATTTTTCACGTAATTTCCTTAATTTTGGTCCGAATTATATAATTTTGGGGCCAATTTGATCGAGAAAACATGAGGAATCGACTGACGTCACTTTCGCAAAGATCTGATTAGAAATGCAGAACTGCAGATTTGTCACTGCTTAGCGCGCAACATTGTATGGCCCGGCTGGTTTCGAGCGTCGATTTCTTGCCAGCGTGCAGGACAAGAGGGGACTTTTCATGGCGAAGGAATGTCAGCCTTATATAGAACTCAAATCGAGAAAGACTTTGCTGGCAAACTTTATATTCATGTCAAACAAATACTTTAATTGTAAAATTTAGACGACAAACTATTGTTGAATATCGCCAGTTCTTTCATATGCATCACTTGGTTGGGAATTCCTGATCCCACCGTTTCATGCATTTACCTATTGAAATGTTGCTTCAAGTCATCGGGAAATTGAATTGCTTTTTCTTGTACATACATATATCTGTTCGGGAGTAGGTGTCACGTATGACGCGACTTTGGTTTCCCAAATAAATTCACATTTATCAGGGCCCTCGTCTGAACCGCTTGACAAGGAGATTGAACGACGTAAATCGAGTGCGAGTGAAATAGCGCACCAGCGAGAGACCCTCGGTCGACGGCGACTTGAGTCATCCAGTACTGAATACGAAAATGTTCATATTTCTCATTACACCTTGATAAGAGTGTTACCACCGATGAATTGGTGAGTTTATGTCCACGAACATGAGTCGAGACGCAAAGCAATTCGCTATATTTTTTTTTATGAATACATGATTAGGGCACACACTACGTTCACTAAAAATGGACCGAATTCCTCCATATCTGACATCATTTTCATCGAGAAACCCTAAAAACTCCATTGGTAATACTTTCCTCAACACGTATCAAACATGAACATTTTATCTGGCCCGTCGGTTTTATTGCTCTCGGCTGTCAACGGGTGGTCTACTGGGGCCTGAAGGTCCTCGCTCGCAGCGAGAAAGCAAAACGGTGGGATGGGTAGGTCTTTTCCGATAATCCGAGCCCAACCATTTGCGTGCGCAGTTTCATGTTGCACGTCAAAATATTCTTTTAATTACAATTAGTAATTCAGTTTGTAAGTGCAATTAAATTAAGCGTCATTAAAATCATGCACAGTTCATTAATTTTAACTAATTGACCTATTCATTTATTTTTTAATTCTGTAGTGTCTGGTGAAGAACATCGTAATACGTAGCTAATATTCTAGACCCTAGAATCTACGATATTGTCAATGTGCAATTGAAACGCACGCCACTTCACACTATCGTTTCTTAGCATTCATACGGCGTGATTTTCTAGCTAGAGTCGTCAAACGCGATGCTCGCCAACAATCATGTGTCTCGCTGAATTTCGTGGGCTTCGACGCTCGAAACCAGCGGGACTATACAATGTTGCACGCAAAGCAGTGACGAATCTGAATTTCTGCAATTTCTAATCAGATCTTTGCAAAAGTGACGTCAATCGATTCCGTACAATTTTATATATAATGTTTGTTCATAACTGCTTTCTGCATAGGACGTGTAATAAGTGTATTTCATGTTCTCTTTCGGTGCTTTGCTAGTAAAAAAATGTCTAACCTAACAAACTTCATTTTCTGGGGACATCCCCTCATCTAGTTTCCCTTTTCACTTATAATTCCTTACTGCTAACGTAGAGTATTGTAGCATAAGCACATTTCAAGTAATTAAAATGTACAATGAATTTTCTACGTTTGCAGTACCAGCCGACTTTCGGTTTAAATTTTTATAAGTACAACGCAACAGCTGAAAATTTATTTTCTTATTCAGAATAGAATACGGAAATAGCAAACAGCTCCCTCTCGCGTGCACAGGCAGCCGCGTATCTATGGGTAATACCATTTCAGTGCAGAAAAAACCTGCTGTAATACCGACCTGCCGAATCGGCCAGACCACGTGACGTGTCTACCCCCTTAAAGGCCCCTCGGGACGCGGCGGCTTGGGCGGCCCTTAAGGCCGTCAACGCCCCGGCCCGGTCGCGACCGTAGCATCGTCGCGGCCGGGTAGCAGCTCGATCTTGGGATCGTGGGGCAGAATCACCATATTCCTTATTGTGTTAGCGCTGAAACAAATAGAACATTAGTATAAAATTAAACGTAACGTATGAATAAACATGTTACATGCGATACTTACTTCAGCTTCATCTCCGCAGAGGACACACCCTTTTTTTTTTTTTTTGACGTGGAGAAATCCCTAACGGATACCCCGCCCCTCGGGGGAGGGACGGGGTTATGTGGGGCTTGCACCTACTAAAACTCCACGGTGATCTTGCTCGGGCACGGCGTTGCGCGCATGAGGGGAGGACTTTACGCGGGAGCAAACTAGCGATTCAGCCGCTTGCCCCCCCCCCCCCCCCTTCGCGCAATAGCGAGCTCCGTGCTCGACAACCCCGCGCGATGACGGCGGGGCCTTCCCGAAAACTCCGGCGACGCGCGACGGATCACTCGTCCGCGTCGCCACTTCTGGGGGTCGCATGGTGTTGTGGAGGGGCGAGAGTGCCCCCCGGCACCCTCACCCCGCGACCCCCGCGATCGAACAGTAACCCGACCGCGGCCCGAAGGGACGCGGCCGGGCGGGGAGACGGCATTTGGTCAGATGATCCTCGGGACCGTTCTTCCGCCGCCGCACTCGGGGCGGGGGGGCGCAAGCGGCGACCGGGCCTAGGCCCGGCGGACACCCCGAGGCATGGGCGGAGTGCGATGAACGGTCCCGTTGACCGCCGAACTCACCCTACCTGCTCGATCGCCTACGTCGGGAGCGCGTTAACCATAGCACATTGCGCGGCTCCCGGGGGAGGGGGGTAGCGGATGTTCGGCTACCCCCCGAGGGGGCCCTCTGAAACGAGGACCCCCAGATCTTGACTCCGCCGCCGCACGTCGCGACCTGCCACGAAGCGACGCCGGCGGCAACCCCATGGCCCTGCCACACCTTCCCGAGAGATGGCCCTGAAAAGTGCCCCCCAGACCCGGTGATTCGCCGTCGGGGAGCGGGGTGACGTAACGAACTACGCCACCACCCGACCTCCCCCGGCTCCGGGTCATCTGCGCCGGCCTCGGCGGCCTCGGCGTTTGGGGGCCGCGAGACGGGACAGGTGACCCATCACCTCCCGCTCGCGCTCCGCCTCCCCCTTCTCACACATAATAGCCTCCGCGTACGCGGAGGCGGCCTCCCAACACGCCCGGTCTCCCGCCATGCGACGCGCGACCGTCGGCAGCGAAAGATCCGGGCCCAGCCGCAACTCGAGGACACGGCGATCATCGATCCACTCCCGGCACCTGGCCAGGGTGTGATCCGCCGTATCCTCGTCGCCCGAGTCGCAGCTGAAGCACCGCGACGTCACCTCCCGCCCAATACGACACAGATAGGTGCCGAAACATCCGACACCCGTTATGATCTGTGTCAGGCGGAAGGTAAGCCTGCCATACCCGCGCCCCACCCATTCGTTCATGATGGGCAGGAGCGCCCCGACAACGCGACCATCCCGGTGTTCCGGGAGGGCCAACCATTCGAGCCATTTGGCTCCCATGCGTTGCCGGGCCTAGCCCCGCACCGCTTCTCGTCCGTCGGCCGTCAGGTCCCCAGCTTCGCGGACATCTCGGACGGCGGAATATACTTCCGCCTCTATCTCCACGAGCAGATGAAAAGGAGGGGACCCGGCCAGAGCGGACAGTTCGGCATGTGACACCGTGCGATAAGCTCGCACGGATCGGAGGACCGCCCGGCGATGAACTTTAGCCAAATGTTCCCGCCCAACGCGGCAGTCCTCCAGGTCGCCGGCCCAAACAGGTGCGCCGTACAGCGCCATGGACCGGACGACCGTCACATACAACCGCCGAACACCCTCGTGTGGACCCCCCAGGTTGGGCAGGATTCGATTAAAGGCGAATACTTGCCTCTCCAACCTGGGGGCGAGGGTCCTGAAGTGGCGCGCGAATCGCCAGTAGGTGTCCAGGGTCAGACCGAGATACTTCATCGATCGGCCGACCCTGATGCAGGCTTCCCCGATCCTCAGGGACGCTCCGTTGGGGACACCGCTCCCAACCCTGTCCGCGAGCCACATCGCCTCGGTTTTCTCCAAGGCGACTCGCAGACCGAGCGTCCCGAAGAGGACACACCCTAGGCGATCATGCATGTTCCTGCGAACATTAACATTTATAACATAACATGTGTTAAATTATTATTTACGAAACAAGACTTTGAACATTCGTACTTCGCGCATAACCCTACTTTTCTGTCTTGCAGATAATGTGACTCTCGATTTCCGCGACGTAGATAATTGGAAATTATTCAATACCATAATTACGTTTGCCTGCTGGATACGTCGAGATGATTTTTCTGGATATTGATGCTTAGAAGCGCATGGAATATTCTTCGATTTTGCCGGCACAGACTGCCACTGCCAGTGACTGCCACGTCAGACCTCGCAAACGAACGCAAACTGGACGTAGAGTCTTGACCAATCACGAATTTCGGCAGTATGGCGCAGCTAATCCGAGCGCAGCCCATTGTACAACCACATTGGTACTCGTGTTACATCTACATACCGTTTGTTCAAAGTGGTATCCGTTGTGCTTGAAGACGAACGCTCGAAAAATATTCCACGCGATTCTAAGCATCAATATCCAGATAATCATCTCGAAGAATCCAGAAAGCAATCGTAATTATGGTATTGAATAATTTCCAATTATCTACGACGCGAATATCGAGAGTCACATTATCTGCAAGACAGTAATGTAGGGTTATGCGCGAAGTGCGAATGTTTAGCGTTTTGTTTCGTATATAATAATTTAACACATGTTTTCTTATAAATGTTAATGTTCGCAGGAACATGCATAATCGCCTAGGGTGTGTCCTCTGCGGAGATGGAGCTGAAGCAAGTATCGTATGTATCCTGTTTATTCATACGTTACGTTTAATTTTATACTAATGTTCTATTTGTTTTCAGCGCTAACACAATACGGAATGTGGTGATTCTACAGAAAAAAGAAGTCGAAAATATAGAAAATTTTCTGATATCGTACCTAATAGGTACCACTGGTTACGGGACGTATTGTATATGGATTTATAAAAGTAAATATTGAATGTTCTTCCTCGAATTTATATGCGCTATTTATATTATTTTGTAACAATAGTAATCACCAATCCTGTATATTATTAAATAAAGAATAAATACTTTTTGAAATAAGTAGAATTAATTATTTAATAAACTGTTGGATCTGCTTGCTGATTATGTCGGAGTAGGGATACACCTACAGCAATAACGCTACATTTGTGTTGGTGTGTAGGGACGACCATGTGACGTCACGCGTGGGGAATAGTTTGGTAATTCTGGCCCTCAGATGGCGCTGTTGGCTGTGCCAATGTAGGGATGACGGTTATGTGGATAACTTTGTATCTTAATGCACCATGTGCATAGATAGCAGCCCTACTCTGCTGTAGCTACACGTCGTCGACGGGTTAAATAATACACCATGCTGAACCAACAAGAGACTGTATTTATTTGTAGTTATACGTGCACGCACATGGCGTGGCGTGTCTAGAATCACGTTTTGTACACACCCGTGCCACGAGGACCCGCTAGTCTGAGCGTGCGTAGTCGAGTGACCGCGGCTCGCCTGTTCCAGGCGGGAAAGCCTGAGCTTACTTCGTTGCTCTTCGTGAGTCGTCGGCTGTCGGCGGACATCGGCACGGGAGAGAGAGAGAGGGAACATACTCCCCACACCAAGCAGATGGCAGAATCTGCTGTCCATCTGCTGCCGATCTGACATCAGGATCTGACATCAGAATCTGCACCTCAGAACGCAGCCAAATGCGGACACAGACGACTACGGTTCTGACGTCAAATACTGCGCTCTCATGCCAGACCCTGTTACCATACATATCCACGGAGATATTACGTTCAGATAGTCCCGAGACTAGTCCGCGATCTCAGGAATTGAGTTTGAGTTTTCTACCGACGCAAATGAGCACCCCCTTAATCCCGCCGAACCGATTAACCAATTATTACCTAGTCCGATCGCGGCCGCTCCGGTCGTTTGCGAGTCTCGAATTTGCCCGATCATAACCGCTCCGGTCGTCTGCGAGTCTCGAATTTGTCCGATCGCGGCCGCTCCGGTCGTTTGCGATTCTCAAACTAACAAAGAGCAACCCCAGGATTCAAATCTTACTCTGACGACTCAAATAAATTGCCCGGCCATAAACTCTCCCGAATCGAATGCTCAACCGAATTCTGCAAATTTCACCGCGCAACAAAATTCTATTCCGCTTATTCTGCTCAAACCTTACCTTTCTTTGAAATTAATAAAAGACTCAATCCCCAAGTTTGATGGGAAACCCACCTCCTTAATTCATTTCATCAAACAATGTAGATTATTAAATTCTAAAATCATACCCGAAAATCGCGAGAATTTACTTTTCTTAATTCAGAGCAAGATTGAAGGACATGCTAAGCTAGTACTATCTAATAGCAAAGAACCAGAAACGCTAGACGAACTATTCGCACTTCTAAAAAGGTTTTACATTCGATCATTCAACGGTCATAGCTTAAATTCACAACTGATGCAATTACATCAAAATATTAACGAACCGGTTGACGTATTTGGAAACAGAGTAAGCGAAATCCTAAATGGCGGACTAGAAACTGCAAAGGACATTTATAACTCAGAACAAATGGTAGGAGTAAATGACCTATTAAAAAACACTGTTATACTTAGTTTTATGAGAGGAATTTCAAATGATACTATTCGGTTCTACTTAAATCGAAACAACAACAACAAAAAACTACCGCATCTCGAGTCCGCAATCGCCATCGCAAGTAATTTAAACGCAGAACACGCTGAGCATTCGAATTCGAAATCGTCGTTTATCCAGAGCGCGAAAATTTTTAAAGCCGATCTCACTGATCCACAGTGGGCCGGATTTAAAATTTCCCGCCTTCCGGGTCTTTTTTTTAAGATATCGGAATGAAATTTACGCCTAAAAATAGAAAAAAATTATTCCTTTCTAATGATGTATAATTAAATATCTTTTACATTTATTTATTTATTTATTTTTTAATTTTTTTAACTTATTTGTGTTAAAAAAATTTAATTCTGTTTATTTGGTACCTTATTTAAAGCCCTTTACAGTGGTTTAAGCAAAATGTTTGGGAAACTTTTCGTTTCCAAGTTATAAGGAAAATTCGAATAATAAAGAAAAGTAGCAACAAATCGGTTTGTTTAAATTAAAGACCAGACTTATGCAATAAATATTTTCTTTTATTAGTAACTAATAAAAACCACCCATTAAAAAATATTTTTATATGCATTAACGAAAATAGCGACATTTGTCAAATTTGATTAGGAATATCTTCCAAACGCCAAAAAGTTCCACTTTCAGACCAATTGCAATATTTTCAGCACACTCTCCTCTAAATAATGACGTAACGATCATTTCCCCCTTCGTCCCACTGCTCAAATTATTAGCGTTTAAAGTTATCAACGTTTGCATTTTGCCCTTTTTAATACATCCATTTTTTCAGGACAAATATAGAATTTTTCACACATATTCTCTAGAAGATATGAGTGGTCACCCACATCTTTTTTAGAGTATCGTAGTATAAAGTATAAATCTTTATTCCTACGAAAATCTTCCATTTTTATTAAATAAATAAAATCTAAATATCAAAGAAGGAAATGTTAAACATAGGAAACAACTCATGAAACAAACCTTTAAGTGTTTTCATACTTACCAAAGAGATGCACAATGAAATATAAACTAATGTATATAACAAGAAAACCACAAACTTATATATATAACTAGAACTTATGAACGAAACAATGTAAAAAATTAACTATAACTATCAAATTCAGATAATGAAAAATGTTTAACAAGGAACCGAGCTCTTCTTTATTTTAGGTTAAATTGAAAAACAGTCGCTGACTGAACTTCGCCTTTGCTTTTGTCTTTGTTACTTTCTTTGCGTTTTTTTCTGCGAATGAGATCATGTACCAAAAAAATTCAGAGTTTAGACCTTGAAGCTGAGGAATTAATATTGCACACACTAAAATAACAACCCGACAATAGGGGCATATTGCAAATATATTAATAATAACACCTCTGTGACCATGTATCCCTTCTGTTTAACTATCCCACCTTTACCCTACGGACTGACCGAACGTTGATAACTTTAAACGCTAATAATTTGAGCAGTGGGACGAGGGGGGAAATGATCGTTACGTCATTATTTAGAGGAGAGTGTGCTGAAAATATTGCAATTGGTCCGAAAGTGGAACTTTTTGGCGTTTGGAAGATATTCCTAATCAAATTCGAAAAATGTCGTGTGATGACCCACTAAATTTTCGCGCGGTATTATGCTAAAATCTATCGTAAATCTCAAAATCACTCCACCAAAGTCCCTCACCATTAACTCTTACCCCATTTCCCCAATCACTGATCACCTTGACGATGTACCTTAGCGGTCCCCATCTCAAGATGGTCGGTACAAAACCCCTTCGCCTATTCGCCCTACGAGGCACCAATCCCTCCTCAATAATTGAATTCAAACAAGTCCTTCGTAACAAAACCCTCTTAAATCGAGACTACGTCTCACTCCCCTCTATACGACTCACTGAGTCCAAGCCATTTTAACCCCTTTCCCATTAAAACACCCAAAATCCATCCGATGGGAGGAGTATCTCAAATTCACAGTCATAAAAACCCCGGAAGTCTAATTGCGACGCAAATTTGGCGTACGTGACATAAACATAGTCTAAATATAGACGTACCAGTTATAAAAACCCCGGAAGTCCTACTACGACTTATTTTCTTAAATGTGTCAAGGTCCCTACCGCGCGTACCCCCCGCAACACACCATGTGACCCATATAAATACAAAGGATCGAGAGGCCAGGACCTCTTTCTTCGACAGAAATCTATAGACGTAGTATTGTTCAAAAGTATATCGTTGAAAGTGTACCAAGTAACTTCAGTGTTCTACGGCAACTACTGTAAGTTATTATTATCATTTAATATTATCGTGCTTATCATCTCCATACCATTTATTACTATTGTTTCTACATATATATGCTTATTGCGATCTTTTATTATTTCATATTGCTATTCATATCTATTGTTTCTACATATATATGCTTATTGCGATCTTTTATTATTTCATATTGCTATTCATACCTATTGCTTATATATATATGCTTATAGCGATCATTTATTATTTCACATTGCTATTCATATCTATTGCTTCTATATATATATGCTTATTGCGATCATTATTTCACGTAATTATCATCATCTATTGTATTTCATGTTCATATTCTAATATAGTGGTTAATTACCGTCAAACACTTTATCGTACTCATGTTTAAAGCCAATAAACCTCTTTGTTTTGAATCACGCTTCGAATTATTGTGTGCATCCTTTGGCTATAAAGATTCCAAACTAAGACGGGCTGCCGCAACAGCTGATTCCTGTTTGTAAACGCGAGAGCGCATTCGCTGTTTACAAACGTACTTTTGCATTAGCTGTGCTAATCACGGAAACCATACGCGTGGTTTTCTTTACATAAATGCAACGGTAAATCTTATCACCTAAATCAAAACAAACATAAGGTGCTCTAACGGGTGTTCCCCGGGTGTGTATTCACCTGTTAAACCTTCCCTGGTCGATTAGAGTGTTGGATTTAAGATTCGCGCCTGATCTGCCCCTAGCTTCAGAGTGCTGGATTAAAGATTCGCGCCTGGGCTCCGTCAAATCCTCAGAGTGCTGGATTCAAGATTCGCGCCTGACCATCCCCCCCCCCCCCCAAATCCTCAGTGTGCTGGATTTTAGAGTCGCGCCTGACCATCCTCCCAAACCCTCAGTGTGCTGGATTTTAGATTCGCGCCTGACCATCCTCCCAAATCCTCAGTGTGCTGGATTTTAGATTCGCGCCTGACATTCCCCAAAACTTTCAGTGTGCAGGATTTTAGATTCGCGCCTGGGTTCCTTCCAAAATCCTCAGAGTGCAGGATTTTAGATTCGCGCCTGACTTTTACCCCACATGTCATTGTCCCCAAAAGACCTCCACCCGGGACGTGACAGTCGCTATTTTCGTTAATGCATATAAAAATATTTTCTAATGAGTTGTTTTTATTAGTTACTAATAAAAGAAAATATATATCGCAAAAGTCTGGTCTTTAATTTAAACAAACCGATTTGTTGCTACTTTTCTTTATTATTCGAATTTTCCTTATAACATGGAAACGAAAAGTTTCCCAAACATTTTGCTTAAACCACTGTAAAGGGCTTTAAATAAGGTACCAAATAAACAGGGTTAAATTTTTTTTAACACAAATAAGTTAAAAGAATTAAAAAATAAATAAATAAATGTAAAAGATTATTAAATTATACATCATTAGAAAGGAATAATTTTTTCCTATTTTTAGGCGTAAATTTCATTCCGATATCTTAAAAAGAAGACCCGAAAGACGTGAAATTTCAAATCCGGCCCACTGTGCGATCCTAAGACCCCGGAGAACCGCACATGTTACAAGTGCCATCAGATCGGTCATCTAAGTCGTCTGTGCCCATCTGTCGGAAAGGATCGAGTGGGTTTTAGAGACCGCGAGGAAATTAGATGCAGGTTTTGTAAGAAAAGCTGACATACAGAAACTAATTGCTTTAAAAAGCGGAACTTGGATACCTTTCGAGCTTTCGGCGAAAGTTCTCGCTCAGGTGATTTAAACTCGAAGGCGACTCTGCGGAAGGGCGTGACACGGAGCGAGGCCTTGATCGCCAGCGCCAAACCCAGCGAGCTTGCTTCAAAATCCAGGTGAAAGGGTCCAGTCACCTACCAGTAATTAAATTAATTCATAGGTGTTTTCTAAAGAATTGCGCTAATTTTCTCATTGATACTGGCTCACAACTTAATTTAATAAAGCGAAACAGTCTAAATTCTAGTGAAGTAGTGAACACCAATATCACCTATGATCTTGCTGGAATTGAGTCAGGAAGCTTACGCACTCTTGGTGAAGTCATTCTCCCAGTACATAACGTTGATGTTAAATTTCAAGTGGTTGACGTAGATTTTCCAATCGCTGAAGCAGGGATATTGGGGATGCCGTTCCTAGAAAATAGAAACGCTATATTGAAATTCGGCAATAATGAATCTAACACTCTCCAAATTGATAATGAACATTTCCTTCTTTCGTCATCTTCTTTTAAATTACCTCCCCGTTCGAAATGCCTAATAGCCCTGCCCGTCAAAAATCCGGAGATTAAAAAGGGTTATGTGAGGAAACTCATAGCAGACCCAGGTGTTTATATTGGGGAAGCATTAGTCAGTCAACAACACGGATTTGCCAAAATTATTGCGATTAATACTACCCTCCACCATGTTAATGTAACTGTTCCCCCAATTGAATTAGAAGAGTTCACGGAAGGTCAGCCAATACCGCCTTTTCCCCGGAAAGGAAAAACTAATTTGGACCAGTCAAAGTCTAACGCTTCTAGATTAGCCGAAATAGTAAAGCTTTTGGATTTAGATGACCTTAATGAAATTGAGCGGGCTAGTGTACTTGAATTAGTGAACCGCTTTCCCCATCAATTCTACCTCCCGTCTGACAAATTAAATTCCACCTGTGCTCTGAAACACGCAATAATAACAACTGATGAAATCCCAATTAACCCAAAACAGTACCGTTTTCCCATTATTCATAAAGAGGAAATTAAGAAACAAGTGTCATGTTTAATTCTTGCTTCGTTTGGTAATAGACTAAGGCTTGATATACTGGAATATATAGAATACATTATTTGCTTACAAAGCACGTGCTCTATTGTTACACGTGGAAAGCGGCCATGTCGTGACCACCGACCCATTGGACCGGGACTAGGCTTGCACCTCAGCGCAGGCGCATACATACTAGTGTAGCTCGTGCTACCAACCTGACAACAAGTAGATACCTTACTCAAAAACGATGTCATTAATCCATCGGCTTCACCTTATAACTCGCCCATTTGGGTGGTCCCTAAAAAGGCCGATTCAAAGGGTAACCGGCGTTGGCGGATGGTAATAGATTACCGTATGTTAAACGAAAAAACTATTAACGATGCTTAACCCATTGCCTAACATCACGGAAATTTTGGATTAACTTGGAGCAGCAAAATATTTCACTGTTTCTGATTTGGCTTCTGGGTTCCACCAGATCCCCGTGAACGCTCAATCTAGGTCAAAGACTGCATTCTCTGTCCCTGGTGGCCATTACGAGTTTAATAGAATGCCCTTTCGACTAAAGAATGCCCCGGCCACGTTCCAAAGGTGCATGGACCTGGTCTTGTCTGGTCTGCAGGGAGTGGAGCTCTTCGTATATATGGATGATGTCGTCGTTTATGCTAGCTCTTTGGCCGAGCATTCGCGAAAGTTGCGAAGCCTCTTGGCTTGGTTACAAAACTCCAATTTAACGTTGCAAACTGAAAAATGTCGTTTTTTGAGGCGCGAAATAACTTATCTAGGCCATATTATTTTGACAGAAGGGGTGAAACCTGACCATGCTAAAATCGAAGCAGTGAAACTTTTCCCTGTCCCCAAAACTAAAAAGAATATAAAGCAATTTTTGGGGCTCATTGGGTACTATCGTCGATTCATTCCTCAAATGGCTAGAATTGCTAAGCCGCTGACCCAGCTTCTGAAAGCAGACGTTAAATTTGCCTGGAATCGCGATGCACAAGTTGCCTTTGAAAACTTACGGGATACCATTTGTTCTAGACCTATCTTACAGTTCCCTAACTTTCAACTGCCCTTTGTTGTCACGACGGACGCTTCTAACTTCGCTGTTGGGGCCGTGTTAAGCCGTGTGGGTCCAATTGGTAAAGATCTCCCAATAGCATTCGCTTCGAGAACACTTTGTGGAGCTGAGGTCAATTATTCCACAATAGAGAAGGAGTTATTGGCTGTTGTTTTCGCTGCTAAGCATTTTCGACCATATCTATATGGAAACCAATTTACTTTAGTTACCGATCATCAACCATTAGTTTGGCTTCATAACGTAAAGGATCTCACCTCTCGCCTTATGAGGTGGCGAATTAAGCTAAATGAGTATGACTATACGATCGTTTACAAACCTGGGAAAGCTAATTCCAATGCCGATGCTCTATCTCGCAACCCTTCCAACTCTGTGGAGTCCGATCAAATTCTGCCCTTTCAAAACATCTCTATGAATCACCATATCCACATCCAGACTGACAAAACTGACACCTTCTCTTCTGAGGATCTGCGGGAGACCGTTGTAGGGCCCAACGATTTGCCATCCGTAGATGCCGAAGGAGTCAAGGACGAGGACGAAAATTACCCTGTAACAGAAAAGAATGAGCAAACTATTGCCAAAGTTTTCTTAACATATGGAAAATTATGCAACATCGTTAATGAAGTCGAATTGATTCTATGAACACTGACCCTGACTCTACTGACAGTGACGAATACCTCACAGCAGACGAAGGAGAAACAGAAGATGTAGTGAGAGGAGGATTGCTCTCAGGAGGCATTGGGTAAGTAGTACTTGGTGGGCTGACGGACTGCGGTGAAAGGCACCAAGTATAGGCGTATCCTCGGCAATTCGGGATGCGAGGGATGGGCGTATCCTCGGCAATTCGGGTGCTAGGGCTGTGCCTGGCCTGTTGGCTAACGGGAAGGTCCTCTGTCAGAACTATGTTTAGTATCAGTTCTCCGGTTGAATGTTCGGTTTCCCAGCGTAAGTTCGTGGGGCCGGCTCAACCGTCTGTGGAAAGGTCGTTACGTGCCTTGGGCGTAGTCGCACTGGTAGGTGAGTGTGCGGTTTCCCGGCATAAGCTTGTGGAGCCGACCTCTAGACCGCCCGCGATGTTGGTAACGGAAAAAGGGATACAATCCTCCGAGAAAGTGACTTCAGAAGAAATTGAATCCACGGGTTAAAATTTTAGCGTCAACAATTACAGATTCATCCTCACTTCATCTTAATTTCTGTAAGGATTATCTCTACATGCGCAGAGATAATCTCGTAAACTTTCTATCGAGCGATTTCCGTGTTACTTCCCAGACAAGCAGGGACCTATTAAATCGTAACAAATTCTCTATTTCCCAAATGGAACCGTATCAAATCGATACAGGAAACGCAATGGTTTCCCCTGGCGGTACTTATCTAATTTTTCACTTATTCCATAAAACCAATCCAATGGAAACGCAGAACCCTGATCATCTGTCTTCTTGTTTCACATCGTTTAAACACCTCATGCGATCGCAGAACATTTTAACCTTTAGTATTTCAACATTTGACAATGATTTAGAGCCTGACAGTTGGGACACTGTTGAAAATCTTTTGAAACAAATCTTTAATGACTCTCAATACGTTATTACAGTATGCGCCGGAGAAATTATAATTCCTCATTCTTCTGAGACTCTATCCATTGTACGGGAGCACCACGAATCTGCGGTAGGAGGCCATCAGGGCATAACTAAAGTATTAAAATGAATTAGGGAAAACTGTTATTGGCCACAAATGGAGAAAGAAATTACGAATTTTGTACGTACTTGCTCTAGCTGTCAAGAAATAAGATACTCGTCCCAAAGATTAAGCAGCCCATGAGAATCACGGACACACCTAAGAGAGAATTTGAAAAGGTTCAAATGGATATAGTTGGCCCACTTCCGGTTACTCAAAAAGGAAATCATTATTTACTTACACTCGAGGACAATCTATCCAAATATTCCGATGCGATTCCTCTCTCAAATATTGATTTCATCTCAAAAGCAGTTGTTCTTGCCGAACAGTTAATCAGTCGGTTTGGTTGTCCTCGGACCATTCACACTGATCAAGGTAGTAACTTTATAAGTAAGATAATGAACAACATATGTAAAATCTTCAAAATTCAGAAAATAACATCCACAGCTTTCCACCCACAATTTTTTGTAGATTACCTTAAACATTACTGTACGCAAAGTAACTGGGATGATTGGATCCGATTTGACCTCTTTTCGTATAATACCTCGATCCATGAAGCCGCTTGGTTCACTCCGCACGAACTCGTATTTGGGTTCAAAGCCTTGATATCTTCGAAATTTGCTAATTAGCAAGTTCCGAGAACATTTATTAAATATCTGGACGATTTGTTTTTCAAAATTACCACCACTCAGGCTAAGGCAGCAGAGAATCTAGAAAAACAAAACGTAAAAGTAAATTGAATTTTGACAAAAATAAAAACCCTGATAAGGTCAATGTTGGGGATCATGTTTACCTTGTGAAAGAACCAAGGGTATCCAAGTTCGATCCCGCATGGGTAGGCCCTTATGTAATTACAAGGGTATTTAATGACCTCACTGTCGAAATAATAATTGGTGGTAATAAAGTAAAAGTGGTTCATACCAATAAACTCAAGTTAGCCTTCATAAGATTGGATTCTCCGTAATGTTGTCACTGAATAAATAAAGTTTAATGTAAAATTTAAAAGGAATGAAATTTTAGGTGAGAAAATGTACGTCGTTTATAACTTACTCTCGATTCAACTCTGTCCCGCTCTTTGCTCTATGATAAGAACAAGTGTATTTCTGTAACTGAAAACGAAATTGCATAATGTAAAAGAAATGTAAATTGCTTGTGACGTGCCAAGTAGTCTGCTGGGCCCTTTGACTTACCTTTCTATGGGAACCCCAGTGGACCGAGTAGCTTGGCTACTGTGGGAAGGTGGGAAGAAGGAAACTCAGAAATGACGCTTGGAACGATACGATAATCCATGTTTTTACCTTTCACTTTAAGAAAGCTCTTCTCATGGAGAACACCTTTTGTATTGCGATTGGTTAAGCTGCGATACGCTACCTGCTGGCGAAAATCAGAACTTGACAGAGTAGGTCGCTGGCTGTAGCAGCATATTGACAGTGTGTAAATAAATGGAATAAAATTTACATTTTAACTTATTTGTGGTATCATTTTTGCGTATAAATTGTTCTACTATAATCAATTTACTTTTAGTTATGGAGGCCGGAGTGCAATTTCCACCAAAAGCGTCGAAAAGCAAAATATTTTGCTGTTTTCGGTTGGAATAGTAAAGCCTGTAGGAATCCAGAATTGAGTTTTCACCACTTCCCTAAAGCCGGCAAAGTGAAAATTAATCATGTACATAAACTAGGACAATCGGAGATGATTGAGAGAAGAAAGTTCTGGGAAAGAATTTAAAAAATGGGGAAAGAAGTATGAGAGTTTGCTCACTTCATTTTGTTGAAGATGACCTACAAACGAAACTGTCTTTCCTTTTTCCATGATATTTTATTTTTGAAAGTCTCTTTACAAAGTGACTTAGTATCTACGTTAAGTGTTTTTAAAAATTCCGTACAGCATTGTTTTTCTGACTGATTTGGAGAAATTCTTGACAGATTTAACATTGAATCTGATGGTTGAATCTCTGAAATAGCTTTTATTTTAGTATTATTTATTTCTAACACATTATTATTCACCTCTGAGATCAAAGGTTCATGCCTCCCAGACCTAATAATTTCCTTTGAAAAATAATACAAGCATTCATGTAAATAATTTGTCCTTTTCAAAAATCAAAAGAATTATATATAAAAATATCCCTGATAATCAAATCGGGCGGCAGGATCTGCCGGCAGCTGTGGTGCAGCCTACGTCCGCATTCAGCTATGGTTCTGCCGGCAGACCCTGCCAAGCAGAGTTTGCCGGCAGATCGACGGCAGGTCCTGCTGCCCGCCTGACACATCCAACAGCGCCATCTGAAGGCCACAATTGCTAACCAATTCCCTACGCGTGACGTCACATGGACCTACGCACAAACACAAATGTACCGTTATTGCTGTAGGTGTATCCCTACCTTTCTAGTGTTGCGACTCCCGTCTAGCGGCGTGTAGTATAAACTTCAAAAGCGCTAAGTTTTAATCGGAACACACGAATGTAATAGGAAAGTGAGACAAAGTGAAGTTCGCATAAATCTGAGAGGTTTGAAAGTAGTTAGAAATTCTTTTAATAAGTAAACTTCAAGATTATAAATTAATCAATACCCACTTGGAAACGGGTGTTTGAATAAATGAACTTCACCTTCCTCCCTTCTCCTAGGTGGGAAAATTCAGCGCAATGTTGTTAAACGCTTGTTTTTGCAACAATCGATAACCGAGAGGAAATAGATCAACGAATAGGAATTTACCTAATTAGTTAGTCAATTTGCGATTGGCTCTTAGAAACTAAGACATTTTGTAATTAACAAAAGGTGTAAAACCGATAGACCTTTGTAAAACGTTCACTCCAGCCTCGAAAACGACAGTGAACGGACCTGATAATAAAAGCTTGTATTGATTCAATTTGTTTATTGAGTTTGTTGAATTCAGTAGTTGTTTGTGTTCGAATCGTTTAATTATAATATTGTTATCGTTATTATCAATTTTATTGTTAAAAATTCGCGTCCAGCGAGCAGAACGCTTTAGCGTTCCACGGGCATCGTCCCGCGCCCGAATTCCCCTGAAGAATCCTCATCTCTCAGACGGCCACGCAACACTACAAGGAAAGATGTCTACAGGTAGAAAAAAAGATGGCGGGTGCTTGAATGCGAAAACTGCGCTGGGATAGAAAATTTTTAAGTTTTTAGAATAAAGGCTGCAAGAGAAAGTGAAAGATCGAATAAGACAAGAAAAACTGAAAGTAGGGAGTGTGAGATGAAAGTAGGTAAGAGCGGTAGGTCAATAGGAAGCAAAGGTAATAAGAAGGCAATTAAGGGTACATAACCCCAGTGGACTGGATAACGAAGTCCTCCCACTGGGCGGGGTGAGACAAGACCATGGAAAGGATAATAAGAAAATAAATTGAAAGATAGTGGAAGAAGAGGAGGATATAGGGAGGAATAATATGGATAAGAAGGAGGAAAGAGAGAAGAAAAGTGATCATATGATAAGCGTAGAAGAACGGCAGGAAAACAAAAAATATGAAAGGAAGTAAAAGCATGAAAATGCAAGAGAAAAGATTTATAGGAGAGAACAGATGGGAAATGTTAAGGGGAGTAGGGAAGGAAAATAAAGGGAAAAAAGAAAGGTCCAATAGAGATACGAGACAAGATTGAAGAATGGAAGATATGGCGGAGTTTAATGGTTGCAGCTCCACCATGCGGAACGAGGGAAGGGCCACAAACGCAGGAAGACGCAGTAACCGTTATTGGGAAACAAAGGCCCACGCTAAGGGATACAAAGGAGTTTCACGAATGCAATAAGAAAATTAACAGAAATATAGAGGTAGCTGGTATAGACAAAGAATTGAACGAGAAAATACAAGAAGGAAATAAGGATCAAAAAGGAGGAATGAGAGATACAGGAAAAGATAGTGATAAAAAGGTAAGAAAGATAAGTAAATGTTATGAGGCCACGAGCGAAGTAGAGACGAAGGAAAGGTATGAATGGGATACCAACAGAAATGAATACTTAGTAACGGTAGAGTTGAATAAGGATAAAACCACATTGAAAAAAAGTAACAACTTAATCAACTTATATACAGGGTGTCCCAGGGAAGACTGGATAGCTGGTTAACTCCTAAAGTATTGGAGATAAAAAAATATAAAAAATATGGTATTGCATGGTTTGAGGGGGGGGGGGGGGGCAATTTATTAGTGCAGACGATTTTTTTTCCGATTATTATTTTAAAAGATACAATGGTCCAGTTCGGTTTTTTAACTGGAACTATTTTTTTGGAAGAGCAGACTTGATAGTGCGTTCCAAGACAAATTCTATAAGCTTTAATATATATACTTTATTTCCACTGGTTTTTGAGATAATGCGATTGCAAATTTACTGGTTTTCACTGGAAGAAAAGCCGTCGGAATGGCAAGGACCGCGGACGGTCTTGCTGTTGCCACGGGTGGCATTACCTGTTGAAACCGATACCTACCTGCCAAAGGTCTACGCGAGGAATGGCACGCCCAAAGGTTGGACAATTCTTTTCCGTCAGAAATGCTACTTCGGTAGGTACATCTGCGGTATCGAGAAGCGCACTGTTACTTTTATTTCGCACTTGCTTCTACGCTCGGATGGTCGGTTCTTTTGGAAGGGATGCAAGTTCGATTGGTTAGGTTAGTAAGTGTGAAAGTTGCTAGACTAAATTTCAACCATAGGGAGCAGATTGTATTAGAACCAATCGGATTTGCATCCCTCACAAACGGCTGCTCTCTTGAAGGGGTCCTCTTCACAGTAATACCTCCTCCCCAATGCCCACCTTCTCTTGCACGGAATATGTCAACGCATGCTTTTGTTTTGATATTGAAGCTCGTGTTTATACTCGAAAGGACCACGCGTCGACAGCGGGCTACCCCCTTTTCTTCCTGTGTCTCTCCACGAGGAGTATTGACGGTGGATTGTAGGAACGTAGATGTCTGGATGCCAGTTATTGAATACAGAAGACGATAGAAACACTTTATTACCAAACACACATGTACTATAATTAAAGTAAATCCTATTCCTCTCGGGCAGGAGTACTGATAATGATCGAACTTGCGCCCCAATTCGCGCAGACTGATTACACGAAGGGTAGTCGAATCACACACTGCAGATATGATACAGGGTAATTCTGGAGCAACGCCCGTCAAGGAGATGCGGCCTAGTACCCCGTGGCGAGGACAGCCCTTCGCAGTGCCTCACTCGATTTTTATGGCTTTTTCCGGAAAAAGGTATGAATCCTGTGTTGGAGGAATAATCACTCTCTATTATACCGACTAAGTGGGGGTCGCGAGCCGAAGGTGTAAGCGCTTGAGTCTTGAGAAAGTTTATAAGCAAAGAAAGCGTGTGTCGTAAAGTTTTGATTTATGTTGATTATATAAGACTGTTCACTGAACCAATTACCTTACTGATTTATAAAACACGATTCGTTTGTTTCATTTATATTTTTACTTTTGTACAAAGATATACGCAAATATATATTTTCTGTTTCAAACATAACCCACAACAGGTTGTGGGCCCAGTAACACGTGTTAAGAAAGTATTGGAATAGAAATTGAAAAACCCAAGGAAAATACTGTGACAGAATAACGTGTAAAAATGGCCTTAACACAACATGTAAAGGAAGACTTCGATTTTGTGGAAAAATTGAAGGATGCAGACGGATTTCAAATATGGAAATTCAAGGTTGGTATAATAATGAGATCACATGGACTGTACGACTACGTAACCAATAATCAGACGGAAGGTTCAGTAAAAACAGAAGATTGGAAAAAATTAGATGCACGTGCGCAGAAAATAATAGTTACGACAGTAACAGATCAGGCGTTGTTACACTTGGTTAATTGCGCAACGAGCAAAGAAATGTGGGTAAACCTAAATACAATTTATGAAAGAGACAGCGAGCAGCAGAAATGTGCACTGATGCAGGAGTTATTCAGCTATACGTATAAAAGTGATGGCGATATTGCCTCTCACATAGCTCATCTTAAAAACATTGTTTTTAGATTAAAAGTCTTGGGCAGCAACATAGAAGATGGAATGTTAATAACCAAGATACTGTCGACGCTGCCTGAAAAGTACAAGGTCTTTGCATGCGCTTGGGATTCAACGCAAACAAATGAAAGGACGTTGGACAATCTGACAGCGGGGCTGCATACAGAAGAAGCAAAGAATGAAGGACCACACGAACAGGTCGCTTTCCGTGAGGCAGAATGAAGGTGCTTTAAGTGCAACTCCACGAAACACCTTGCGGCTGCATGCAGAGAAACTAACCAAAGTAAACGCTGGAAAGGTAAGGAAGTAAAATGTTTCGCGTGTGACAAAATAGGGCACATTGCAAAAGATTGCAAAACTGCAAGGTGGAAGACTCGGACAGAACAAACCCCTTGCAGCATATGCAAAAAGACAAATCATACAGACAAGGAATGCTACTTTGGAAGAAATAAACAGACTGACGATAAACGAGAAGAAAAAAAGGTTAGTTTCTTGACAGATATGCTGAGCTCAACAGAATGGGTACTGGATTCAGGTTCGACCAGCCACATGGTGAACGATAGAAGTCTGCTAGGAGATAGAAAAGAGGTAGCAACTGAGATAGGCTCAGCGAAGAAAGGGGTCGTAATGAAAGCAACTGAGAAAGGTAAAGTGGATCTTGGAAGGTGTATAATACAAGACGTGTTTTTTGTTCCGGAACTGAGACAAAACCTGATCTCGGTGGATGCCGTAGTACAAAAAGGAGGACAAGTCTGGTTTAAAAAAGGTCATGTGACAGTGCTGAAGGATGACACTGAAATACTTAAAGGGAAAAGGTGCGAAGGAGGACTGTACTGCATCAAAGGCAATAATCACACAGAAGGACAGGAAGCACTGTTGGTCACCAAAAAGACATACAGGACTGGCACAGAAAATTGGGACACCTCAGCTATAAAAATATGACAGAGCTGCTGGGGAAGGTAACAGGATTAGATGATACAAAAAAGGAAATAAATACACAGAACCTAACCTGTACAATATGTGCCGAGTCAAAACAAGCAAGAATCCCATTTGGAGAGTCAAGAAGGTGGGCGAAGAGACCACTCGAAATTGTACATACGGACATCTGCGGACCAGTGGATCCAACCACGTGGAACAGAAAGGAATACTGTATGACCTTCCTAGACGACTACACTAACTTTGTAATGGTGTACTTAATTGCATCCAAGATTGATGCATCGGAAACCCTCAAAGAATATGTACAGACAGTCGAAGTGAAGTGGAACCTAAAAGTTTCCACGCTGAAGTGCGACAACGGTGGTGAATACACTAGCCAGGAAGTGAGGAGTTGGTACAAATACAAAGGTATAACGATAGATTATACACCACCTCACACACCCCAGCTCAACGGCAGAGCGGAAAGGCTTAACAGGACACTGTTCGAGAAAGCAAGAGCTCTACTGTTCGAAGCTAAATTAGAAAAGGAAATGTGGGGGAAGCAATTCTAGTAGCATCGTATCTAAAAAACAGAAGTCGAATACAAAATGTGGACAAAACGGCGTGTCAAATGTGGACTGGGAGCAAACCAGATTTAAGAATTTTAAAAGTATTTGGATCTGTGGCTCACGCAAACGACTGGGTCAACTAAAAAAACTGGACAAAAGAAGTGAAACCTACAGATTTGCAGGTTATGCACCAAACGCCTACAGGCTCTGGAGTGAAAATAGAAGAAAATTAGTCGTGTCGAGGGACGTCATTTTCCAAATGAAAAATACCGAAAAAGAACAAACGATTAAACCAGGATTTCATGAAAGTATTGAGGAAAATATAGACACTGACGAAGAAAAGGAAAACGAAAAAGATCAAGAAAAAATTATAAAGACTGGAGAAGAAGAGACTACACAAGAATTAGAGATGAGACAGGAGGAAGTGGAAAATGAAATAAGTAATGACACAGGAAGACCAAAAAGAAACAGAAAGGTTCCAGAAAGATACACAAGTCAAGCCTTACTAACATACAGGGTGTCCCATCTAAGACGAGACAGCCGGTTTTCTCCTAAACTATAGGAGATAAAAATATAAAAAAAATAGGGAATTGCATGGTTCGAGGGGGCCAATTAATTAGCGCGAACGAATTTTTTTATCGATTATTATTTTAAAAGATACGATGGTCAAGTTCGGTTTTTCAAATGGAACTATTTTTTTTTGAACACCTGAGTTGATAGTGCGTTCCAAGACAAATTCAATAAGCTTTAATGTATACACTTTATTTTCACTGGTTTTTAAGATATTGCGCATGCAAATTTACTGATTTTCACTGGAAGAAAACTGTCTGATATAGCACGGACCGGGGACGGTTTTACTGGCTCCACTTGTGGCACTGCCTTTTGAAATAGATACCTACCTGCCAAAGGTCTACGCCAGGCCCAAAGGCTGTACAATTTTTTTCCGTCAGAAATGCTACTTAGGTAGGTACATCTGCGGTATCGAGAAGCGCACCGTTACTTTTATTTCGCACTTGCTTCTACGCTCGGATGGCCGGTTCTTTTGGGAGGGATGCAAGTTCGATTGGTTAGGTTAGGAGGAGTGAAAGTTGCTAGACTAAATTTCAATCATAGGGAGCAGATTGTATCAGAACCATTCGGATTTGCATTCCTCACAAACGGCTGCTCTCATGAAGCATTGCTCTTCACAGCAATGCCCACCTTCTCTCGCACGGAATAGGTTAACGCTTGCTTTTGTTCTGATATTGAAGCTCGTGTTTATACTCGAGAGGACCACGCGTCGACAGCGGGCTACCCCTTTTCTTCCTGTGTCTCTCCACGAGCCGTGTTGACGGTGGATTGTAGGAGCGTAGATATCTGGATGCCAGTTATTGAATTCAGGAGACGATAGAAACATTTTATTACAAAACACACATGTACTATAATTAAAGTAAATCGTATTCCTCTCGGGCAGGAGTACTGATAATGATCGAACATGCGCCCCACTTCGCGCAGACCAATTACACGGAGGGTAGTCGGGTCACACACTGCCCAAATGATACAGGGTAATTCTGGAGCAACGCCCGTCAAGGAGATGCGCTGGTACCCCGTGGCGAGGACAGACCTTCGCATTGCCTCACCCGATTTTTATGGTTTTTTTTCCCGGAAAAAGGTACGAATCCTGGGCCGAACGTAGCGAATTAAAGTCGACCCTCCGCAGTCGAGGGTGAATTATCCATTACAGCGTATTAAGAAACCCTTTTCTTCATCGTATCGAAAGGGAAGTGACGCCAATGGATTCCTTATGTTTTTCTGACGAAAATCATACCAAATATCATGCAAATCGGACTACTTTGACACAAGCTATTTGTACTCCCTATGTAAAAGTTGTCCGATTTACACGACATTTGTAATGATTTTCATCGGAAAACCCCGAGGAATCCATCGGCGACACTTCCATATCCTCCTCCTAACCTAACCAATCGAACTTGCATCCCTCCCAAAAGAACCGGCCATCCGAGCGTAGAAGCAAGTGCGAAATAAAAGTAACGGTGCGCTTCTCGATACCGCAGATGTACCTACCTAAGTAGCATTTCTGACGGAAAAAAATTGTCCAGCCTTTGGGCCTGGCGTAGACCTTTGGCAGGTAGGTATCTATTTCAAAAGGCAGTGCCACAAGTGGAGCCAGTAAAACCGTCCCCGGTCCGTGCTATACCAGACAGTTTTCTTCCAGTGAAAATCAGTAAATTTGCAAGCGCAATATCTTAAAAACCAGTGAAAATAAAGTGTATACATTAAAGCTTATTGAATTTGTCTTGGAACGCACTATCAACTCAGGTGTTCAAAAAAAAATAGTTCCATTTGAAAAACCGAACTTGACCATCGTATCTTTTAAAATAATAATCGATAAAAAAATTCGTTCGCGCTAATTAATTGGCCCCCTCGAACCATGCAATTCCCTATTTTTTTAATATTTTTATCTCCTATAGTTTAGGAGAAAACCGGCTGTCTCGTCTTAGATGGGACACCCTGTATATTGAAGCCACGAGAGGGGAAGAAAAAAGAGAATGGTTGAAAGCCATTCAAGAAGAGAAAGATGCACTGAAGAAAAACGACACATGGAAAATTGTAGAAAGAGAACAGGCAGCGGGAAAAAAAATACTAAGCAGCAGATGGGTGTTCAGAATTAAAGAAGACGGACGCTACAGAGCCAGGTTGGTAGTGAGAGGCTGCGAGCAAGAAAAAGAAAGCTTCAATTTTGAAGAAATATACAGTCCAGTCGTAAACACTAGCACACTGAGAATAATACTCGCGTTAGCCACACAAAAAAACTACCACATGGTAAAATTTGACATAAAAACAGCCTTCCTGTATGGGGAGCTTGAAGAAGACATTTATATGCACATGCCAGAGGGTTACAATGAAGAGGAAAACAAGATATGCAAATTGAAAAAGGCCCTGTATGGACTTAAACAGGCACCCATGCTATGGAACAAACGCTTAACAGAAACTCTAAAGAAGATGAACTTCAAGCAGCTGAGTACGGAAAGATGTGTATTTAAAAAGGAGAAGAGTACGCTTGTACTGGCAATATATGTGGATGACGGCCTGATAGTAGGAGAAAACTTGAAAGAAATTAATGACGTAACACGGATCCTCAGTAAAGAGTTTGAGATGAAGATAGAAATAGAACCCACTATTCTTTTGGGAATGAATCTAAAAAAGGCGAACCACAAACTGAAACTCTCACAGAAGAAATATGTAGAACAAATCCTAAAAACATATGGAATGGAAATCTCAAACGCAACTGACACGCCGACGATAGAAGGTAAAAGTAGCGACTTAGAAACTAAGGTAAGACCATTTCCCTTCCGTGAAGCGGTTGGAAGTCTGTTGTACCTAACAAGTAAGACCAGGCCAGATTTGAGTTACGCAGTAAACTTCAACAGCAGACATACCGAAAACCCAAACGGATGGCGATATTATTAACGTTAAAAGAGTTTTTAGATATTTGCAGGGAACCAAAGACTTAGGTATAACCTACTCCAATGATGATCAACCCAATAAACTGATTGCATACTGTGATGCGGGTTATGCAGGAGACGTGGAAAGCAGGAAAAGTACCTCGGGATACGTCATAAAATACTGCGGTGTCACGTCCTGAATTGCCGGAACGTTCAGGACGAGAAGGGGAGTTCTTGCCCCGTCGCCTCGGACGCATCGTAAACCCTAAGGTCGGCCGGCAACGCCACTATGGAATAACTGTGCGGGGCGGGTGGATCGGCGATGGAGGATCGAGGAGGAAAAGAAGAGGCGCGTTTCGTCTTGGGACCGCCAGCCAGACTCATGAGTAGGGCTATAGCTGACGGCCCCTGCCCTAGACACACACGGGGTTAAGAGGAGATAATTCGGAACTTGTATATATACGAATGAGATTGGAAGTTAGGACTTGTGAGAAAGATTCAGGAAGATTAGACCTCTGGTGGCGCTGGCGAACACTAGTCGCGCTTCCGTGGTGGGGCCGGGACGTCCCAGCGGTCGTCCAATAAGTTGGGGCTCGAGAAAACAGCCGGTTGTGGCCTTATCGAGCACCGAGGCTGAAGTCATTGCAATAGCGGACTGTTGCAAAGAACTCTTGTATGCGAAACACATGATTGAACTGTTGACCGAGACCGAGATATCAACGGAACTGTATGTAGATAATCAAAACGCAATCTGTATAGCGAAAAACGGTGTGTTCAGCAAAAGATCAAAACACATAGACGTACGATACCACTTTGTACAAGAAAAAATTAGAGACAATAGTATTGTTATAAAGCACTGTAGATCTGCCGAGCAGCATGCAGATATATTCACAAAGCCGTATCAAATTCCTGACACACAGGCAAGCTTTAGTCGAATAAAAGGTTAAAAGTTCAAAATCAATAATTAGAACAATAAGCAAAAGAATGAATGAGTGAATGAGGTGTGGGAACGAATGATGGATGAAAGGCATAGTTTTAGGATTGTAATATGTAGAATGAAGCATTCGGTATGAGTGACGTAATCTAAGTCGTGATTAAAAGGGGGTGTTGGAGGAATAATCACTCTCTGTTATACTGACTAAGTGGGGGTCGCGAGCCGAAGGTGTAAGCGCTTGAGTCTTGAGAAAGTTTATAAGCAAAGAAAGCGTGTGTCGTAAAGTTTTGATTTATGTTGATTATATAAGACTGTTCACTGAACCAATTACCTTACTGATTTATAAAACACGATTCGTTTGTTTCATTTATAGTTTTACTTTTGTACAAAGATATACGCAAATATATATTTTCTGTTTCAAACATAACCCCCAACATCCTGGGCCGAACGTAGCGAATTGAGCTCGAGCCCCCGCAGTCGAGGGTGAAATATCCATTACAGCGTATTAAGAAATTCTTTTTTTCATCGTATCATAAGGGAAGTGACGCCAATGGATTCCTTATGTTTGTCCGATGGAAATCATACCAAATTTCATGTAAATCGGATAATTATTAACGAAATTAGATTGAGGTTATGGAAATGAATTTTAAAGTTCGTTCTTGGTGTCAATTGCATCGGCGAAACATAACCCCCACAGCATTGAAACGTATCTTGTACGTAACTGCTGCGTAACAATCAGTTTTTGGTTACGTCACATGGGGGTCACATGAAGGTATCATCAGGGTGGAAATGTCCGCCTCATTTACATAACAGTACGCGTCACATTAAGGTTATACTTTTATATAAATTTTACCTTTCCCTGTTATCTCTCTGTTACGTAGCAACAGGATAACAGCAATAACTTTATTGTTACGTTATGGATAATTACACTATTGGTATTTGGAAGGATTATTGTAGTTAAAAAAAAATTAAATATCTGTTAGAATTTTGTTTATAAACTTTATATTATACAGGGTGTCCCAAAAATGCTGCGGTTCCTTGAAGGGGGTGATTCAGGGGGTGATTGCAAACAACTTTTTCCTTTGCGAAAATTCTCTCCGAGGTTTCGTTAACGAGATAATAACAAAAAGCACCGACCAATCAGAGCGCGAGCCTTCTGCTGGAGCTCCCGCGCTAGCGTGGCCGCGCGCCGAGCCGCGCTGCGACTACGAACAAGCAAGGCGGCATGCACCGAAGGAAATTGCGTAGAATGGCAAATGAAAAAGACGTAACAAAAAAATCGAAACTTTTGCCATGGTTTGTTTGCCATTTGAAGTGAACAATGAAAAAAGGATAAATGGATGAAAATCACGTGTAACGTAAAAAGACGAATACCCAGTTGTTTTTTTTTTGGACGAATCGAAAATAATAATTATTTGGAATGAGAGGATAAGGAACACGTAAATTTCCTTTTTTAATAACGTACAAACGAAAAGGTAATGCAACAGGGAACGAGTGAAAAGTGATCGTAGTTCGTTATTGTGATAAAAATCTGTAGTTCAATAACGGCCAACAGTGTTGTTGATAATGAATAAATCCGTTTAAAAACTGCGAAGAAAAATTTGCGTACGGAAATTTGGAGAATTATCGCCGGAAATAAGCCATAGCCTGCGTTAGGCTTAAAAAATAATAGTTGCCAATAATGTAACTAAAACTCACCCTTGTCGAAAATTCACCTGCAACTTGAAAACTTGTGTCACTGGGTCACTGAACCGATCCTGGTCATCGATGGACGAGCCCAGTGCACAGCTGATCCCAGGTATACGACACTACCCAAAGTTAAGGGTCGCAATGTCAGGTGCGTCCAGGTCAACGTACCGAATATTCACTTCACTGCATGGCTACTAACACTGATCACTTTATTTACTTTTCATGGAACGTGTTGTTCCTACGTTATAAAAATTGGTGGCCCCGAAAGGGGCCGATTGTTGTTAATTGATGAGTTGCGCCACATGGCGACCGTCATTGTCCACGCATAATTCAGCGCGGAGAACTAGTTGTCTTTGGACGCCCCGTAATGTTTGCGGCGTTATGTTTTCCACCGCTGCGTGGATAAGCGCAATTGCTTCCTCAGGCGTGTCCACCGGCTGACGATACACCTCATTCTGAAATGATTGTTGTACAACAAATACAAAACGTAAGTAAAAAAAAAATATCTACAACAGGAATAAGTAAAGAGTAACAGCAATAATCAAATTACCTTCAGGTAGCCCCAGAAGAAAAAATCCAGCGGATTCATATCCGGTGACCGTGGGGGCCACGCAACGTGGGCCTCTTGCCCGCCCTGACCGATCCACCTGTCCTGAAAGGTTTCACCTAAATAAGCGCGGACAATATTGGCGAAATGTGGCCCAGCTCCGTCATGCTGGTAGTACATGTTCTGTCGGATCTCATATGGAATATCGTCCATAAGATCCGGCAGAACATGTTCTAAAAAATATTTATACGCTGGGCCGTCCAGCCTGTCTGGCAGAATGTACGGCCCAACGATAAATTCGCCACAAATGCCGGCCCATAGGTTGATCGACCAACGGACTTGTGCTGCACGTGGACGAAGCGCTACAGGATTTTCGTCGCTCCACACATGCATATTGTGGGAATTGAAGCAACCTTCCCTGTTGAAAATTGCTTCATGCGTCCATAATATTGTTACGTTTCGTAGTAGGCATAACGAGAGTTTAATGTATAACAACCAGAATAACGCATTAACAAGAACAGTCAAACAACAGGAAACGTCTAATGTAAGGACAATGCGGTAGTTTCGATGCGTCTGCTTGTAATGGCGGCTGACTCACGAATGACAGCTTGACAGGCGATCGATTCGATCGCCTTCTTCTCGCTGTCTCTTGTCCTCGTCGCGAGCACCGGCGAGCCATGGATTCCTATCCATAGGGTGCTCGCAACACTGCTCCCCCCTCTGGAAGAGCGGCCGTACCGGCCGCCGCAGCTTCGGTGTCGCCCGCAGCCGTCCCCGGGTCCGGAAGGGTGGGGAGGACGTTGTGTGGCCCCTTCCGTCCGTCGCCTCGGCATTTGCCTTCACGCCCAGGGGAAAACCACTCCAAAAACCCTGGGCAAGGCGTGGGCGCATGGTCCCTCGAAGATCCTCCCCGTCCCTGCCCTCCGCTTGCATCTTCGGACTTGTGTGCTTCTTTCTTGTAGAAAGAGATGGGCGGGGAGACCTATTCCTCCGCGGTCGGGACCCTGCAACGTAACCCGCACCTCTTCCCGGTGCGTTCCCTCCTCAAGCGGTCCCGGAACTCCAACAGCGTCCTCGTCCTCTTCCGTGTATCCCCCGACGAACCCTCGTTGCAGCTGGTCGCATCCAGGTCGCTGCCGCAGTTCCTCCTCCACCCCCGTCCTTCGTCCTCGTAAACCGGGCCCCGCAGACTGGAGTTTCTCGCCCGGTGCCCCCCGGGTTTCCTAGTAAAGAAACATTAGACGCATGAGAGGGCGCGTGTCCGTCGGCAGTCCGTTGAGGCTGCACGAGCCGGGGAACCAGGAAGGGAGGCCGAGCGCGCAAGCAGGGGATCGCAGCTAGTCGCAAGCATGCGAGCGGCCCAGCCCTCAGTCCAGCCACCGGACTCGTCCACCCTGGCCGTCTTCGCTCCTCCTTCTTCAGGCTCCTCCAGCACTCCGATCCTCGTCTTCAAGATGGCCCCACTTCTCTTCCCGGCTTCCGGTGCTGTTCCAGGGGACCGTCCTTTGCAGCCTGTCAGCGCTCCCGCGTCCGCGATGTCCCCCCCGACCGATCCGTGCGTTGCACGTCCGTCCGGTGAACGGGGACACCTGTTCCCGACTGCTGTCCACCCCTTGCGTGAAGCTACCTGGGGATCCCCCGAGTACTACCACATCGGGGCCCTGCCCGGGACTCTGAGGACTCACTACCAGGGGGGTTAGCGGGGCGGTTTCACGTATGTCCGCGCCCCGCTGCGGACCACCACGCTATTGTGGCACACTCGGGGAACCCGGGGGCGCATCTGAGCCGCGGTGGCAGTCCCCCGACACCTTGTCCCTCGTCGTGGGGTATCGTGTTTCCTGAAACAGATTCAAGAACGGGAGCCGGGCTACGAAGGTAGCCTCCGCAGCCCAGTCCACTTATTAGCTTAGGCTAATCTTCCTTCTTGAATCTTCGCCGTGAAGGTGTCTCTCGTCGTCTTCAATCCTCTTGAAATCGTCCCTCGTATTTTGCAAGGCGGCGAACGTGGACCACCTTGCAGTTCTTCCGGGGCGAACGTTGGATCCGGTAGACGACGTCGTTGATCTTGTCCACCACCGTAAAGGGGCCTTCCCAGTCGGCTTGCAACTTCGGGCATTTCCCTTTCACTCTTCGTGGTTGGAACATCCACACTCGTTCACCGGGCTGGAACTCCACTGCGCGGACACGGCTGTCGTAGCAGGACTTCATGTTCGAGCTGTAGATGTCCAGACGGCGTCGGACGAACTCATGGATCTTCCTCATTTTCCCGCGGATCCAATCGGCGTATCCTTGCTGTACGTCCTCTTCTTCCTCCACCTCTGGAGGCAGTCCTCTCCGTAACTGCAGGGGTAAACGAAGCTCCTGGCCATACAAGATCATCGCTGGCGTCAACTGTGTCGCTTCATGTCTTGCCGATCTATAAGCGAGGAGGAACATGGGAATCCATTCATCCCAATCCCGCTGGTGCTCCGAAACAAACATTGCGAGATATTGGAGCAATGTTCTGTTCGAGCGTTCCACCATCCCGTCGGACTGGGGATGCAGGGGAGTAGTTCGCGTCTTCCTGATTCCAAGCAGCTTCAGCAATTCCCTGAACACGGAGGATTCGAAGTTCCTTCCTTGGTCCGTGTGTATCTCCAACGGAACACCATGACGGCAGACTACATTGTGTAGAAGAGCCCTTGCCACTGTGACAGCTCGCTGATCTGGCATCGCGATTACTTCCGGCCACCGGGTAAAGTAATCCGCCACGACCAGCATAAACCTGTTCCCGGCCTGGACCTCGGGAGCGGACCCACAACGTCCAGGGCAAGCCTCTCGAATGGAGCTCCCACGTTGTATACTTGCAGGTTCCCTGCTCCTCTCTGACGTGGTCCCTTCTTCGCCGCACAGGCGTCACACCGCCGGCACCACTCTTGAACGTCCTGTCGACATGTAGACCAGAAGAACTGTTGGCGGATCTTCGCCAAGGTCTTGTTAACCCCGAAGTGTCGAGCTGCCGGCGCATCATGGAACTCCCTTAATACTTCTGCAACCCTCTCGCGCGGCACCACCAAAAGCCACGAGGTCGTTGCACCATCGTGGGACTCCCATTTCCTAAAAAGCAAACCTTCGTGAACTTCCAGCGAGTCCCAGATAGACCAGTAATACTTCAACTGCGGGGAGAAACGAGCAACATCTTGCCAGCCGGGCTTCTCCCCCTCCCCCTTCCTCTTAAGGATGAAGCCGATCGCCTCATCCTCCTCCTGGCTCCGCTTCCACTCGCTCTTCCCCTCATCGCAGAATATCCTGTGGATCCTCTTCGCGGTATGCTCCTCCTCGACCGCGTCTCTCCTCTCCAAACGGTCGCAGTTCCTACAATTTTCTTCGACACAGGGTCTTCTTGAAAGTCCATCGGCGTTTCCGTGGGCTCTTCCTGGGCGATGGCAAATCCCAAAGTCGTACGCCTGTAGTCGTTCGATCCAACGTGCGACCTGTCCTTCAGGCCTCTTGAAAGTCAGCAGCCAGCGCAGCGCTGCATGGTCCGTCCGTACGAGAAACCTTCGTCCGTAGAGATAGTGATGGAAATGTTCGACGGATTTCACCACTGCCAGCAGCTCCCTCCGGGTAACGCAGTAGTTCCTCTCTGCTTTTCCCAGGGTCTTGGAGAAAAAGGCCACGACTTTTTCCTGTCCTTCGTGCTCCTGTGAGAGGACGCCGCCTATGGCGAAATTGGAGGCGTCCGTGTCCAGAATGAAATCCTTGTCCACCGCTGGGTAGGCTAGCACCGGGGCTCCGGTGAGTCTCCTCTTCAGCTCCTGGAAAACTCCTTGGCACTCCTCGGTCCACTCGTAATTCCGTTTGGCCTCGGTGAGGCGATGCAGGGGCTTGGCGATCCCAGAGAAATCCTTTACAAATTTCCGGTAGTATGTGCACAATCCTAAGAAACTTCTTAATTCCGTGACGTTCTTCGGCCGAGGCCATTCCAAAATCGCTCTGATCTTCTCCGGCTCCGTCTTGACTCCGCTCTCGGTGACAATGTGTCCCAGGTATTTGACTTCTCGGCAGAAGAAGGAGCACTTCTTGGGGCTCATCAACAATCCGGCTTGACGTAAACGTGAGAACACCGGCCGTAGGCGTTCGAGCTCCTGCCCAAAGTCGCTCCCGTAGATGATGATGTCGTCCAAGTAAACCAAGCAAATCTTCCAGGTCAGGTTCCGAAGTACGTCCTCCATCAGTCGCTCGAATGTCGCAGGGGCGTTGCAGAGTCCAAAGGGCATCACCTTGAACTGCCAGAGCCCCGTTCCAACTGAAAATGCAGTCTTCTCCCGGTTCTTCTCGTCCATCGAAATCTGCCAGTATCCACTCTGCAAATCCACGGTAGAAAACCACGACGAACCGGCGAGGGCATCCAGAGTATCCTCGATACGGGGAAGAGGATACGAGTCCTTCTTCGTGATCTCATTCAGGCGTCGGAAGTCCACGCAGAACCTGATGGTCCCGTCCTTCTTCTTGACGAGGACGATCGGTGAGGACCAGGGGCTCCGGGATTCCTCGATAACGCCCTGCGCCAACATCTTCCTGAGTAGTTCTTCAACTTCCGCCCGACGATGTAGAGGCTATCTCCGCGGTGCCTGCTTGATGGGCCGGTGATCCCCAGTGTCGACGGTGTGCTTCACCCAGTCACAGTTACCGAGCTGAGACGCATCCTCGGCGAAAACGTCCTGAAATTCGTAAAGCAGCTCAGCGAACAGCCCCTTCTGTTCTTCCGACAAACCTGAGGAGCAGCGTGTGTACGGATCCTCTAGATGCCGTGGGACGACCGCTTTCCCTTCTCCTTCCTGTTCCCCCTTCTCGGCGATCGGCTCACCGCAGCGTATCACAGGCCGGCCGGGGATGCACAGCACATTTCGGGACAAGTCGACGCTGCAACGGTGTTTCTTCAGGAACGCCGCTCCCAGGATGCACTCCTCCACCATGTCGACGACGTAGAAGTCCTCCACGCTCGAGAGTCCTCCAACGCTGACTTCCAGGCTCTTCTTCCCGAACACTTTCATCTTCTCTCCGGTAGTGGAGCGAATTTCGACCTCCGTCCTATCGAAATCCCTCGTCGGGCACAATCCCTTCTCCAGAAGGTTGACCGGAGAACCTGTATCCAGGATAATCTTGCAAGATCCTCCGCCGATTTTCCCACGCACGAAAATCTCGTCAGCCGGATCCCATTGCCGCCCAGTCGCCTCCTGCACCGCCACACTCTTGACGACCGGGGGACTGCTCTTCACGGTCCGGCGCCTCCCCCTTACGCCGTCCTCTTGGCGTTTCCCTGATAGGGCCTCCCGGCGGGGTCCCCCGCCCTCGCCTGGCCGTTCCTGGCCCTGAAACAGTCCTTCTGCAGGTGTCCCGTCTTGCCGCAGGACCAGCACTTCGGCGTCCTCGGCGGGTCGTCCGTTCGATCCTCGGGCTTGTCGGCCCTCCACTTCTTCGCCGGGTACCATTCAAAATTGTCGGAGGGTTTAGCTTTCCGTTTCTCCGAGTCCCGCCCCCGCGACTCGGCCGCGGGCCCGCGGGACATTCTCTCGACGGCCTCGATCTCGAGAGCTCTGGTCACGGCGGCCCTCAAGGACGTGAAACCGCAGAGACGCAGTTCCCGCTGCATAACGGAGCTCGACAAAGCCGTCACGAATTGGGACGCGGCGAGCTTGTCGCGGGTTTCCGCCGGGCAGTCGGCAAACGCGGACTGCGCTAATCGTGCGATCTTGGTGGCGAGCGAGGAGATGCTCTCATCTCTCCGCTGCCTATGGCTCTGGAAGAGCACATAATTCAAGTTCGAAAGATTCTTCGCTCCGTAGCGGAATTCGAGTGCCGAAACCAAGTCCGAGAAATTCCCGCATTGGGTGGCGGAGAGAGTCGGGAGGACGCTCCTCGCCGAACCCCCAAGGGAAGCGACCAAGATCGTAGCCTTCCTCTCGTCGTCCCACCCGTTCGTGCGCGCGATTGTCTCAAATTGTACTTTGTACTCCTCCCACGAAGTCTTCCCGTCAAACACCGCGGGTTTGACCGCGTACCCCAGGCTGAGCGTGCGGGGCTCCGACAAAGGGGCGGTGGCGGGCGCCCCGACGGGAGCTCGGTTAGGAACACTATTTACAACACCACCCCGAGGAACACTATTTACAACACCATCCCGAGGGTTCGCGCCGCCACCACCGGAACCATGGCCGTTTTGAAATAAAGCGGTTACGACCTGTATCCGCTCCTCCACGTTCGACATGCGCGCCTCGAAGGCCGCCTGCGTCCGCCGGTCCTCCGCGTCCTTCTCCCTCCTCCGGGCCTCGTCGTCCCTCCGCTGCTCCTGCAGCTGCCCCACGATGCTGAGCTGGAGGGTGGCGAACATCTCCTGCAGGGAGGCGTCACCCGACGGTCCAGGGGAAGAGTCCACAGAGGCCGCGGAAGCGCGAGTGGGCATCCCACTTCGAGTGGGCATCCCACTTCTGACACCAATGTTACGTTTCGTAGTAGGCATAACGAGAGTTTAATGTATAACAACCAGAATAACGCATTAACAAGAACAGTCAAACAACAGGAAACGTCTAATGTAAGGACAATGCGGTAGTTTCGATGCGTCTGCTTGTAATGGCGGCTGACTCACGAATGACAGCTTGACAGGCGATCGATCCGATCGCCTTCTTCTCGCTGTCTCTTGTCCTCGTCGCGAGCACCGGCGAGCCATGGATTCCTATCCATAGGGTGCTCGCAACAATATGTATGTGGTGAACGACGGATTCCTTAGCACTTTTCCCAACAGCCACCTGGAATATTGAACCCGCTGGATGTAATCCCCGGCGTGCAAATGTTGCACCCGTACATATTTGTACGGATGCAACCTGCGATCCCTGAGGATTCGGTGTATCGTCGTCTTGCTGACACTAGAACAAAATGCAAAAACATCCACTATCAGATAACATTTTTTTTTCGTAATTAATAATTGCTGCAGTTATCTTGAACTGTGACTTACTTTAGGCGACGGCTCAAGATGCGCACACTGATCGTGGGATCGGCTTCAACGGCGTCGAGGAATCGCTCGATGTTGCCCGGATTTCGCGCTGCTGCGGGTCTGCCCACCTCGCTGCCTCGCGGCATCATGGACCCCGTCGAGAATAGCCTCGATGCTAATCGACGAAATGTATCCTCGTTTGGCGTTTGGATAGCAGGATATTCTAGCGCAAATGCTCGCGCAGCAGCACTTGCGTCCCCGTTGTTCCGGGCGTACACCCAGAACATCCTGTAGTATTCTTGGGCCGTGAACATTTCTGCAACGCGATTGCTAGCTGACTGACAGGATTTTTTCCAAGCAACTTCCGCTACCCCCAAGTAGCTTCTCTGGTTCCATTATGAGTTAACTCCCACCAGGCCAAGAGGCTTTAGGTAAAAAGAAGCCAGCACATTTTTGGAACACACGTGTTTTGCAGAAATGCAACGAACACTTTCACAAAAGCCCACGCTCCGTCCTTCTACTGCCAATGTACCCATTGCTTCGAGATAGAAAACAGACACCACGTGTATCGGTTCGAAAAGGTCCGAAGGGAAGAGAAGCAGAAAGTCTTCGAGTTGCTATAAAGAAGAAAATGCATACCATTCCTCTTTCCCCTTTCCAAAACCCTGAGTTCACGTCTGCTACGAGGCGGAACCTATTAAGTCATAAATTATCCGAAACTGTAGGAAACCGTTCTCTACCGCCGACTGGCGGGACAATACGGTCATAAACCGCGACCCTGGCGAAATGCTCTGGCTGATCAGCCTGATTAATTTTGGAGAACTAGAAACTACAGAGTATTATCCAGCATCAATACGTCTCGCGGAGAGACACAGGAAAAGAAGGGTAGTCCGCTGACTGCGCGTAGTCCCGCCTGCTTCGTCCTACCCTCCAGGGTCGACCACCTTGAGCGTGGTGAGGGGGCTCTGGGAAGGCGGCTACGTTCCCCTCCGGGCGCTACGTATGGAATTAGTTCCGTGCCTAGCGGCCGGTGGGGGATGCTGCCTTCCTGGCCAAGGGTCGACCATCTCATGGAACATTTACACGCGTCGCGGGTCCGGGGATTCGCCGGTGGTCCCCTCCCGCTCCTTCGCATCGGGGGGGGGGGGGTGGGGCCCTCCGGCCTGGCCTCGTACCGGCGACGCACTCACACTCTACATTCCTAACACTTACACACTTTTTCCCTGCGTAGTTTTTGGGAGCCGCCGGGCGGGGGGCCGTCGCCCTTTAAGACAATTTTTATGAAATGGACAGATTAAGTGAAGCCTCGGAAACTACGCCGCTCTCGGGGGGGGTAATCGCCCGACTCATTTTGGCCCTGTCAGCAGCCATTCTGAAGTAAGAAGTAAGCCTGATGACGCTGAGCTGGTGCCTCGGGCCAGCGTCACTGGTGTTGGGGAGGGTATGTTGCCACCCCACCCAGAAAAAGTCACAGAAGCAGACCTGGCATTCTCCAAAGGACACGACTTTGGCACGGATAGGGACTCCGACGACGTCGGATGTGGAGACAGTGGACGGGGGGCGGTAGTCCAGCCGTTTCCCTCGGCTGCCTCTATGAAGACGGCTCGGAGAGCGGATCGAGCGCGGATGGCGAGGAGCTCCGGGCATCCCCGTCTTTATTGAAGAGAGGCTTCGGCATCGGCTGCCGTCAGGGGCGTGCCGCGCGTGAGGGCCGTGGAGGCGGTGCTTTCCCGGGACGTCCGGGACCTCCTCGGCTTGAGGGAGGAGGCAGCCGAGCTGCTGGGGCGGCTCGATCCGGACGCGGTGTCCGTCGGCGCGTCGCCGCTTTGGCGGTCGCCGGCGGGCTCGATGCGGTCTGGCGCCTCGGCTGTGCGCGCCGCGGGGTCGAGGGGGCACGAGGCCCGCGTGCTCGCGAGACGGGGTGGCCGTGGCCATGGAGGTCGGCGCCCCGGCCGGCGTGGCAGAGAGCGGAGACGACTCCGCGCCGGCTGTGACCAGGGGGGAAAAAAGATCCGCCGCGCGCCAGGATCCTGTCCGACTCAGACATGGGCGGTGCCACACCCCCCGGAGGAGGAGCAGAAGTGGAGGGCCTCGACGCCCCCCTGCCGTCGTCCGACGGCGGGACGGACGCGGGGGGGAGACCAGGGTTCGTCCCGGGCAAGAGGGGGAGGAAGCCCGGGGTCTGGACGGACCCCGCCAGGCTGGGGCCTGGGATGAAGGCTCTTCCGAGCCGCGCGAGCCTCCGCGACTGGGCGGAAGCCATGCCCGCAGACGGCCTCCACAGGACCGTCCAAGGCGAGCTGGACGGGGTGGCGGCGGTGGTTAGCGCAATCTCGAAGATGCGCACCGTGGACAAGCGCGCCATTAGGGTCGGGGGGGGGGAGCGACTTCTCCGCGCGGGTCGCTAGCGCGATGGCGGCCATTCAGGTCGCCATAGCATCTATGCGTCCGAGGCGCGCCGTCACCGGGGGCCTCGTCCTCGAGATCCCGGGGGCACAGGGCTCGGCCAGAGCTGCGGCCTTGAAAGCCAAGCTCGTGGAGCAGCTGGGGGGCACCGGCATAAAGGTGCATTGCCCCCAGAAAATGGCCGAGTTCCGGCTCAACGGCCTGACGGAGCTGGCGTCGGAGGAGGCGATCCGCGCCGCCGTGGCCACGCAGGGGGGATGCTCGCCGGCCGACGTCTCGGTCGGCGAGAAGCGGCGGGACTCGGCGGGGCTCTTCTCCCTGTGGGTTCGCGCTCCCGCGGCGGCAGCGTCCGTGCTTGTTAAGGTGGGGAGAGTTGTCGTCAACTCCCTCGTCGCAGTGGCGCCGCTCGCGCAGAGGAGGCTCCAATGCTTCCGGTGTCTGGAGTTCGGCCATGTACAGGCCAAGTGCTCCAGCCCGGTTAGCCGACGCCTCCTCTGCTACCGGTGCGGGGTCGAGGGGCACACGGCGCGACGCTGTGTCGCCGTCCCCAATTGCCCCTTGTGCACCGGCGCGGGACTGCCCGGCGGACACCGGATGGGGGGCCCTGCCTGTCGGCCCCCTCCTGCGTCAGCAGCGAGGAAGGGGAAGGTGAAGGGGGGGAGGGGTCGCCGGGGGGCTCTCGGGGTTTCCCGTCCCTCCGCGTCGACGGCGTCCCGTGTGGCGCCGTCCCCCCTGTCCCCGACCGCGTCCGCGCCCCCTGTTGCGGCGGCTGGTTCCGCCACGCCCACCGAGAGCATGGAGACCGGCGCACTGGTCTCCACCTCGGCGGCCAAGTCCGGCGTGGACAAGCGGAAAGCTCGCGGGGAGCCCGGGGCTCCGCCCGACTCGCTCTCTGCGCCGTCTTCGCCAGGGGGCTCCGCCGGGAGGGGTCGAGGAGGAAGAAGGAGAGGGGGAGCAGCCCAGTGCTCCCCCTGAGTGGTCCCCGACCCGAGGGGAAAGAGGCCTTTTTAAAGACTGGGAAGGCGATTCTGCTCGCAAACCTCAACCACTCCTGGCGAGCGCACGACCTGCTTGAGCAGGCTCGCCTGGAATTGGAGGTCGGGCTGGTCGTCGCCGCCGAGCCGTGTCCGCTGCCGGACCGATGCTTTCGGTCCACGAACCCGGACCGGCAGGTGGCGATGACGTGGGGAGTGGACCGCGGAGCTCCGCCGTGTTCGGTCGCCCGACACGGGAGGGGCTGGATGGCGGTCCAGTGGGGGGAATTCCTCGTGGTGGGATGCTACTTCACGCCGAGACTTTCCGTCCCGGAGTTCGAGGACCGGCTGCACGAGCTGGGGGCATTTATCGCCCCCCAGAGAGCTCGGCCGGTCGTGCTTCTGGGAGATTTCAACGCCCACGCCGTCGAGTGGGGTGCTCCCAGAACGGACTCCAGGGGCGAGGTGCTTCTCGAGTGGACGGAGGCGATGGGGTTCTCCCTAAAGAACCCCTACGCAGTCACGACGTTCCGCGGCCCGCGGGGAGAGTCGGTCATCGACTTGATCTGGGTAAACCCCGCGGCCGCCGCATCGACTGCTGGATGGCGGAGGATTGCGAGCCAGCTTCCGATCACATGTATGTGATGCTGGCCACCTCCGCTCCCCCGCCTCCTCCCCGAGTCCGTAGACATCCCCCGCGATGGGCGCTCGCGCAGCTTAACGCTGAAGCGGCCCTACTCGCTTCCTCCGCCGTCGCCTGGCCTCCGTTGCCCGGCGACGTCCTCGATGACCCCGTTGCTGGCGCGCTCTGGTTCCGTCGCGCGTTGCAGACCATCTGCGACGCAACAATGCCACGGACCGGGCCGCCGGGTGGGGGTCGGAGGTCGGTGTACTGGTGGTCCGCTGAAATCACGGACCTCCGCGCGGCTAACGTTATAGCCAGACGCCAGTACACCAAGGCTCGTCGTCGGGACCGACGACGGGTCTCGGAGGAACGGCTCCGCGAGCTGCGTTCCGCCTTTTCGGCGGCGCAGCGCGAACTTCGCGGAGTCATAGCCCGGGCTAAAGATCAGTCCTGTCGGGAATTCGTCGCGACCCTCAACGAGGACCCTTGGGGGCGCCCGTACAAGGCCGTGTCGGTCACACTCGGTCCTTGGGCGCCCCCCGTCACGGAGGGCCTCGATCCCCGGCTCCTGGAACAAGTTCTAGCGGCGCTGTTCCCCCCTCCCCCGGTACACGGGGAGGGTGGCGCCGACGAGTCCGGGGATCCATGGTTGACCGGGGGCGCGGATACTTCCTATGCCCCTGGGGTCAGCGACGAGGAGCTCGCTTCCTCGGTGGAGCGAATGCGTAAGAGGAACACGGCTCCGGGTCCCGACGGAGTGCCCGGGCGAGTATGGGCCTGCGCTATGAGCGCCCTAGGAGACGGTCTCAGACGGCTGTTCGACGCCGTCCTGAGAACCGGCAGGTTCCCCCCTGCATGGAAAGAAGCGAGGCTGGTCCTCCTCCGGAAGCCCGGTAAACCCGTGGAGTCACCCTCGGCTTATAGGCCGATATGCATCCTGGACGAGGCGGGCAAGCTCCTCGAGCGGATCATTGCTGCCCGCCTGTGCGCACACCTGGAGGCCGTTGGCCCGGACCTGTCCGACCGCCAATTCGGCTTCAGGCGACAGCGATCGACCATCGATGCCATTCAACTGGTCCGGTCGTTGTCGCGCCGAGCGGTCGAGGGAGGCGGGGTGAGCGTGGCTGTCTCATTAGACATCGCCAACGCCTTTAACACCGTGTCCTGGGCGGCGATTGAGCGGGCACTCTTGTATCACAGGGTCCCGCTCTACCTTCGCCGCCTGATCCGGGACTATCTCCGCGGCCGAGTGGTGTCGTACGTCGGCCGGGAGGGTGACGGGGTGGCTCCAGTGCACCGCGGGGTTCCGCAGGGGTCCGTGTTGGGCCCACTGCTATGGAACCTAGCCTTCGACGCGGTGCTGCGGGTTATGATGCCATCGCCGGGGGTCTCGTTGGTGTGTTACGCCGACGACACCCTGGTGGTGGCTTCCGGGCGGAAGTGGAGAGACGCGATCAGCCTCGCGGAGGAAGCACTGCGACGCGTCGTCGCCTCGATCGGGACGCTCGGTCTGCGAGTCGCCTTGGAGAAAACCGAGGCGATGTGGCTCGCGGACAGGGTTGGGAGCGGTGTCCCCAACGGAGCGTCCCTGAGGCTCGGGGAAGCCTGCATCAGGGTCGGCCGATCGATGAAGTATCTCGGTCTGACTCTGGACACCTACTGGCGATTCGCGCGCCCCTTCAGGACCCTCGCCCCCAGGTTGGAGAGGCAAGTATTCGCCTTTAATCGAATCATGCCCAACCTGGGGGGTCCACCCGAGGGTGTTCGGCGGTTGTATGTGACGGTCGTCCGGTCCATGGCCCTGTACGGCGCACCTGTTTGGGCCGGCGACCTGGAGGACTGCCGCGTTGGGCGGGAACTTTTGGCTAAAGTTCATCGCCGGGCGGTCCTCCGATCCGTGCGAGCTTATCGCACGGTTTCACATGCCGAACTGTCCGCTCTGGCCGGGTGCCCTCCTTTTCATCTGCTCGCGGAGATAGAGGCGGAAGTATATTCCGCCGTCCGAGATCTCCGCGAAGCTGGGGACCTGACGGCCGACGGACGAGAAGCGGTGCGGAGCTAGGCCCGGCAACGCATGGGAGCCAAATGGCTCGAATGGTTGGCCCTCCCGGAACACCGGGAGGGTCGCGTTGTCGGGGCGCTCCTGCCCATCATGAACGAATGGGTGGGGCGCGGGTATGGCAGGCTTACCTTCCGCCTGACACAGATCATAACGGGTGTCGGATGTTTCGGCACCTATCTGTGTCGTATTGGGCGGGAGGTGACGTCGCGGTGCTTCAGCTACGACTCGGGCGACGAGGATACGGCGGATCACACCCTGGCCAGGTGCCGGGAGTGGATCGATGATCGCCGTGTCCTCGAGTTGCGGCTGGGCCCGGATCTCTCGCTGCCGACGGTCGCGCGTCGCATGGCGGGAGACCGGGCGTGTTGGGAGGCTATTATGTGTGAGAAGGAAGAGGCGGAGCGCGAGCGGGAGGTGATGGGTCACCTGTCCCGTCTCGCGGCCCCCAGACGCCGAGGCTGCCGCAGATGACCCGGAGCCGGGGGAGGTCGGGTGGTGGCGTAGTTCGTTACGTCACCCCGCTCCCCGACGGCGAATCACCGGGTCTGGGGGGCCCTTTTCAGGGCCATCTCTCGGGAAGGTGTGGCAGGGCCAGGGGGTTGCCGCCGGCGTCGCTTCGTGGCAGGTCGCGACGTGCGGCGGAGGAGTCAAGATCTGGGGGTCCTCGTTTCAGAGGGCCCCCTCGGGGGGTTCGGCGGTCAACGGGACCGTTCATCGCTACTCCGCCCATGCCTCGGGGTGTCCGCCGGGCCTAGGCCCGGTCGCCGCTTGCGCCCCCCCCCCCCCGAGTGCGGCGGCGGAAGAACGGTCCCGAGGATCATCTGACCAAATGCCGTCTCCCCGCCCGGCCGCGTCCCTTCGGGCCGCGGTCGGGGTACTGTTCGATCGCGGGGGTCGCGGGGTGAGGGTGCCGGGGGGCACTCTCGCCCCTCCACAACACCATGCGACCCCCAGAAGTGGCGACGCGGACGAGTGATCCGTCGCGCGTCGCCGGAGTTTTCGGGAAGGCCCCGCCGTCATCGCGCGGGGTTGTCGTGCACGGAGCTCGCTATTGCGCGGAGGGGGGGGGGGGGGCAAGCGGCTGAATTGCTAGTTTGCTCCCGCGTAAAGTCCTCCCCTCATGCGCGCGACTCCGTGCCCGAGGAAGATCACCGTGGAGTTTTAGTGGGTGCAAGCCCCACATAACCCCGTCCCTCCCCCGAGGGGCGGGGTATCCGTTAGGGATTTCTCCACGTCAAAAAAAAAAAAAAAAAGTGTCGCCGATGGATTTCTTGGGATTTTCTGATGAAAATCATTACAAATGTCATGTAAATCGGACATTTTTTACATCGGGAATACAAATAGTGTTTATAATGTTTATTGGATCGGTGCAAGAAAACTAGTTCACGAAAACGTATATTCGGTTAGAGTTATAATTATGTACAAAGGTCACTCGTATTAAACAACTATTTACACTATGAACTGTCTTAAATGTAAGCCACAACCAATTTAGGAAGAACTTGGCATTCCAGCAGGAGAAGAAGCCAAGCAGCAAGCTCCAAAGCAATTACTATGCAGCTGAGTAATTGCTGAGAGTTAAAAAGCGCCAGCAAGAGAAGCGCGTAGCGTATATAAGTAACGTGTTGTTCGTAGCCATGTCGCGAACCGAGAGCGTCTTCCAGGAATCGCGATCTATTTCCTGGAAGGAATAGCAGTCCCCCTTCCATCGATCGTAAGGCGATGGAAGGGGCCGTGATCGACGCTCCACATGAGTCAGCGCGCCGTTGCCATTGCCTAATTATCGGTGGGCCCACGGAGATGGCGTTAGCATGCAGAATTTCCTTAACAAATAGCTTGTGTCAAAGTAGTCCGATTTGCATGATATTTGGTATGATTTTCATCAGAAAAACATAAGGAATCCATTTCCATTCGATACGACGAAGGAAAGAATTTCTTAATACGCTGTAATGGATATTACACCCTCGATTGCGGGGGCTCGACCTCAATTCGCTACTTTCAGCCCAGGAGTCATACCCTTTTCCGGAAAAACCCATAAATATCGAGTGAGGCATTGCGAAGGGCTGTCCTCGCCACGGGGTACCAGGCCGCATCTCCTTGACAGGCGTTGCTCCAGAATCACCCTGTATCATTTGTGCAGTGTGTGATCCGACTACCCTCCGTGTAACGTACCGCTACTTACCACCATAAATTTTTCCTTTATTATTAGTCATTTCATTTGTAAGTAGTATTAGGATCATACCAAACATGTGCGAGCGACACTATAGGCAACGCATGCGCATAGCCGCCCATTCAAACAGATAACTCAGTGCCGCGAGTGAACCAAAACACGCGTGCGCACACCGTACGATTAACCGGACGCCGAATAAACCGAGGGTAGTACGCGAGTGGCGCGAACCGGATGTTAATTATAATTGGTGCGCGAGATCGCACCGCGAGTGATTAGCTCGGGCCAAGTACCAACAAGGAGTATAAATACAGGCTCGCCAGCAGCAGAGAACAGACTTGGTTCTGCCACCGAACCTACCAGACCTAGGCCGCTTTCATTAGCCCCTCAACATCCATCCGAGGCCGCTTTCATTAGCCCCTCAACTTCCACGCGAGGTCGCTTTCACTAGCCCCTCAACATCCATCCGAGGCCGCTTTAATTAGCCCCTCAACATCTATCCGATGTCGCTTTCATTAGCCCCTCAACATTCCATATCAAAGGCGTGGGCCAGCTGATAGGCACCAGAAGCCACTACCAAATCCGAAGGAACGAAGCCAAATTCAACTTCCATCCGGGGACGCCCTTACCGGCTACCTGCCTACCATCTGAGATCGCTTTCACAAGCACTCAGCTACCATCCTAGAAAGCGTGGGCAAGCTGATAGGCAACTGGAAGCCAGAACAACTCAGAGAGAAGGAATCCTCTCGAAATCTCAACTCAATATTGCTAAATCGACCTGGCGTCAATTTTTGTTTTCCACATTATACAGACAACGTGTCAAAAGACTTTATGTTCAATCACGATTTAGAATCGTACCTTTAGAATAATTAACGTGACATTCTTTATAATCGACTTAGCGTCTAAAACCTAAATAATACTCCTAATTATCGACTCAGCGTCGAAACTCAAACCGAGCGATATTCTTTAATACCGACCGATACGTCATTACGCGATTATGTTATAAAGAATTATATTAATTTACCGACTGAGTGACCACAGGTCAAGAACAATTTATTTTGAAATAAACTATCTTTGTTACCAATTGTTAAAAAGAAGGACTCTAGTTCGTGAAATTCATTTCTTTATCGCACGCCACCCGAACCAATCCCACAATTCCACGGGTAAACCGCTCTACTTGTAGAATCTCCTGTAACAAACGGCAACGTTTCGTTCGTACGGTTACATCCGTGTAATCAGTCTGCGCGAAGTGGGACGCAAGTTCGATCATCATCAGTACTCCTGCCCGAGAGGAATACGATTTACTTTAATTATAGTACATGTGTGTTTGGTAATAGAGTGTTTCTATCGTCTTCTGTATTCAATAACTGGCATCCAGACATCTCCGCTCCTACGATCCACCGTCAATACTCCTCGTGAAGAGACACAGGAAGAAATGGGGTAGCCCGCTGTCGACGCGTGGTCCTCTCGAGTATAAACGCGAGCTTCAATATCAATACAAAAGCATGCGTTGACGTATTCCGTGCGAGAGAAGGTGGGCATTGGGGAGGAGGTATTGCTGTGAAGAGGGCCTCTTCAAGAGAGCAGCCGTTTGTGAGGGATGCAAATCCGATTGGTTCTAATACAATCTGCACCCTATGGTTGAAATTTAGTCTAGCAACTTTCACACCTCCTAACCTAACCAATCGAACTTGCATCCCTCCCAAAATAACCGGCCATCCGAGCGTAGAAGCAAATGCGAAATAAAAGTAACGGTGCGCTTCTCGATACCGCAGATGTACCTAACTAAGTAGCATTTCTGACGGAAAAGAATTGTCCAGACGTTGGGCCTGCCATTCCTCGCGTAGACCTTTGGCAGGTAGGTATCGGTTTTAACAGGCAATGCCACCCGTGGCGCCAACAACACCGTCCCCGGTTCTTGCTATTCCAGCAGCTTTTCTTCCAGTGAAAACTTGTAAATTTGCAATCGCATTATCTCAAAAAGCAGTGGAAATAAAGTGTATACATTAAAGGTTATTGAATTTGTCTTGGAACGCACTATCAAGTCAGCTCTTCGAAAAAAATAGTTCCATTTAAAAACTCGAACTTAACCATTGTATCTTTTAAAATAATAATCGAAAAAAATCGTCTGCGCTAATAAATTGACTCCCTCGGACCATGCAATTCCATATTTTTTATATTTTTTTATCTCCAATATTTTAGGAGATAACCATCTGTCCAGTCTTACCTGGGGCACCCTGTATTGGGCACATAAAAAGAGGAGCAAATCCTGAAACAATGTTAATACTTTATAAGGCAATAGTAAGGTCAGTAATGGAGTATGGGAGACAGATATATTATGACAAGGAAGGGGAGATAGGAGATAATATCCAAAAAATACATATTGCAGGAATAAGAGTTGCCATGGGCTATAGGATGTCAACGCCTACGAACATTATGACAGTGGAGGCTGGCATAATAGATGTGAAGAACAGAAGGAAAATGATTACAAGGAAGTACGTTATCAAACAAAGAAGAAGAGGGAACAGAGAAACATTGGAGGCAGTGAGGAGACTGGCGGAAGAGCGGGGAAATACCGCCACGGAGTGTGGGACATGGGAGGGGATGGTGGGAGCTTGGAGGGATACGAGACGGATTGAGGAGTTTATGGAGGGGGGGGGGGGAGGAAGTGAGAGAGGGCGGGGAGAGCGTGGGGGAGGAAGAGGAGGATGTGGGGGGTCTACTGGACTGGGAGAGCGGAAGACTTAAACAGGATATGGAGATAGATAATGAAGCATTCATCAAGGAAATTAAAGAGAAGATGAAGATGAAGAGTAATGTGTGACGTCCCGGCCCCACCATGGGTCGCGCCGGTACGTCTCCGCCGGCGCCGCTAGAGGTCTTCTCTTCTCGCAAGTCCTATCGTCTACTCTCGATCGTATATATACAAGTTCCAAGTTTATTTCCTCTTAGTCCCCGTGTGTCTAGGGCACGGGGCCGTCACTTATAGCCCTACTGATGAGTCTGGCTTTTCCTTCTCCAGTTCTTTTCCTTCTCCATCTTTTTAAATTGCCAATCCACCTGCCCCGCACAGTACTTCAAAAAGCGTGACCGGCCTTAGGGATTACGGTTACGCTGGAGGCGACGGGGCAAGATCCCCTCTTTACGTTGCGAAGGCAATCATCAATCCCAAATCTCGATTTCGGACGTAACAAATGACACTGTGGAGATATATATAGACGGTTCCAAGAAAGAAGAATCTGAAGCCAATGACATAGGAATTATAATAAAAGAAAATGAACAGGACAGTTGGATGGAAAAGAGATATAGCATATGCAATATGGCGACTGAGATGATTGCGATAGAAAAATCAGTGAGGATAGCGATACAGGAGTATGGAGGCAAAGATGTGGTAATCTTTACGGATGCCATGAGTGCTATCATGGGTATAGTAAATAGCGGGGGAGGGGATAGGGAGTCTAAGAGAGCGAGAGGAAATAAAATGCAGTTAATGGAAAGGGAAAGAACAAGAAGGATAGCTGAAAGGGAGATGGGATGTGAGACAGGAAGGCTAAGGATAGTATGGATCCTTACACATGTGGGCATTGAGGGGAACGAGAGGACGGATAGAATGGCGAAGGAGGCGACAGGAGAGGTTCTAGACAGTAATGTGAAGATCTCAATGGAGGACATGATGAAGAATTTTGAGGAAAAAGCATGGAAAGAATCGGCAAGAGAAATAAGATTGGAAGGAGAATATAAGGGTACCAGATACTTTGAAATAAATAACAACAACCTGGGGAAGAGAAGACCGTGGTTTCAAAAGATAAAAAGACTGGAAAGAAAGTCAATTAACACACTGAATACGATAAGAGCAAACCACTATAACCTTGCAAAGTCACTCCATAGGAAGAACATTATCGATTTGCCGGAATGCGATTGCGGAGAGGGAAGGGAAGACATAGATCATGTGGTATGGCGTTGTTACAAATATGAGGAGGAAAGGGAGACCATGAGAAGACTGTTAAGGGAGAAAGGAATTCGAGAAGGAGTCAGCGTACTAAAAATGTTGTGTGACAAGGAGTCATGTGTGGCGAGGATCATCGTGGGATTTATACATAAAATTAAAAGGAAATATGAAGAGAAGCGGAATAGAGGAGAATGGAGGAGAAACAGAAGAGGGTCTTGCGAAGTGGGCGGAAGGAAAACAACAAATATGTGAAAAACGTACAAACAAGTGAATGTATAGACTGACAAATTCTGTGATATTGATCGTTGTATGGGCTGTGAAATAGTTAGGGTTAAATAATGTATCAGTAAAAAGGGGTAGAATAGGTCTGAGTGAGAGGGAATAATTGATCTGTGAGGAGAGGTATAGCAGGGACGGGCGAAGGATGCAAAAGGGGGGATTAAAATGAATGTTTGATGCAATTGTATGTGAAAAGATATCTGTATTTAATAGT